>CM029603.1:7579738-7633532 GCA_017311375.1 Mytilus coruscus
CAATTCAACTGGCTTCGCTCCGAGAGAGTACTGCTTCCAATTGCGTTGGTAATAGGGTGAAGTGTATGATCGCCCAGACTTTCACTGTTTTACTGTGAACCCCTGCATCTGAAAGGATCCTCCTTTGCCACACTAGCGTTGTACCTAACAACCACCCAGCATGGACAATAAACCGGACCAATTAAAAAGTTTTCGATCCGTTCCCGAAAATTACCAGATACGAGGAAAAAGGGAGACTTGGAAACAGAAGCAACCACAGAAAATTACTAATAAGAAGCATTCCATTACCGAAGATTAACATACCATACCTAAGTTCACGAAGTCAAAATAATTCGAATACCAGGTATTTTACTTAGAGAAAAAGGAAGGAACCAGAAACAAAATAAACCACATAAACCACAAAACATATTTATAAAGAAAAGCTTGATCCACAAACACTTTATTAGCAAAGTAAATTTTATGAGCGAATCTACCAAGATTTACAATTCCCAAAATTGTGGCGATCATACACTTCACCCTATTACCAACGCAATTGGAAGCAGTACCTCCTTGGAGCGAAGACAGTTGAATTGGTATCCCGCAATGGTGGTAAGTCGTGCACTTAAGGCCATTTTTATTTTATTTTTCTGTAGACTTAGCTTTGTTTTTATTACTGTGTATTGTCAAGCTTGGTTACTCATAATTGTTTCTCAGTCACTGAATGTACGATGTTGTTCCATACTGCAGCAGCTGACCGGTTTGTTTACATTCAAATTCTAATGGCTTCAAAACCACGTGACACATTGAATCGTTATATCCATTCAAATTGCTCTACTGTCAATTAGGTGATTTTTAGTACAAGGCAATTATATAATTTGTTTGTATGATATTGCTTTGAAATAGTTTGCAATAAATTGGGGTTTATTCAATAGGAAACCTCATTATTAGCCATGAAATTTGACATCAATGGAATTCTATATGAATATTTACTTATGGTCAGAATATCGATCTCTTTATATTGAACCAATTTTTTTTATGAAAATATATGTATATTGTTTTTATTAACCTACTCTATATTCCTGAACCAAAATATGGCATGATTTTCGTTTGTTTCCCAAAGTTTTCTTTCAATTTGGATGTTTTTTTTCGGAAAATCGTGTAAGACGTAAGGTGCTTGCCATTTAAAATTCTTAAAATACGATTTGCTTGGCCTGTTGGGTCTGCCATTAAGATTGATGACGCTTAATGGAATGTAAACAAAGCAATGGAGGCGGAAGAGGGATTTCTGAAGTTCTGGAATGTTTTAGGCATTCGAAGTCAGGTTTGAAACGCCATTAGAAAATTGGCATTTTGTACAATACTTTAGAATAACAATGAAAACATATCTTTAGAAATGTTTGTTTATTTAGAAGAGTAGAAAAATGTATTCTGCACTAATTTTGTGCGCTGGTATTGGCGTAGTGGCGTCAATGCGGAGTTTTCCGTGTGATAAGTACAATAACAAAGTCCGAACGAACCGACATGATGACCGATTATAGACTAGGGTAGGATACAGGATGGCCAGTGGGGTGTTGTCCAATTTGAAAATGAACTGACATTTTATGGTCTACTATCATCATTTCTACAATATTAACGCTAGAAACCTCCATGAGAACAACTACACAGAGTGTAAGAATAGCAGCTAACCACATCGTTATCCTGGAGTACTGAGCATTTGTAACTGAACAATAATAAACAGCAAGACCCTCCCCCTTTTTTATGTCTTCACCGGCAATCAGCCTATTTCGTCAATGTCATGTTATGCATTTATTACCTTTGGTTGAATAAAAGTTACAGCACTTGGGACAAGAAGGACACTTTTGCATAATTACTAGTGTTGTCTGCAGAAAGGTTGCAAAGGCCGTCGTGCATGCACGCTCCGAAATCTCGCAAACAACGAGATCAGCTAAAATATTTGGCGGAAATATTGACTTTCTACTTTCGTTTTGTCTACAACACAAACATTGTACTACACCACAGGTCTATCATAAATTAAGATGTCATGCTCTATGCTCTTTTCACGGGGTGGGGGTCTCAACATGGGATTTAAAAACATCCCCATTCATAGATTGAATAATTGTGAAAGCCATACATATCCATATATTTCACAGCGAAATCATAACCCATTCATATATTTATATATATATATCAGCTTTTGATCAATAACAAAGCTTGTGTCAATAAGTTTCAGCAGATGTGGAAATTTTATGACAAAGAGTTTGGGAAATTCAGTGAAGATCGTTGCACAACAAACTGAAAAATTATGACCCATTGATATATCACAATTGGTCAATTACTACCTAGGCTATTGATATATATCCTCGGTAAAATTGCACCCCATTGATATATTTGACGTATCAAAAAAGGGACCCATTCCAGCGGCACATATGTATATACCTTCATATAGGAAGAGACCCCCCGTGGCTCATTTTAACATGGGTAGGCATTATATTTGTCGATTTTTTACACTGAGCGTTAGCGAGGCGTAACATATGGTCAAATATAATGCCTACCCATGTTAAAATGAGCATATGGAGCATGACATGAAGGAATTATTTCGATTCTAAAAGGACAAATATGGTATTTTTATAAGTTGAAGCGTACGAAAATACCTTTTAGAATTCCTCCCCATGAATTATGTACATTACAATTTCATATTTGATAAGTTTGAAAACTAAAAGCAGGTTAAATATATGATGTTTTAATAACAATATATAATAAAATTTAATGTAAGCTACTAAAATATATATATTTTATTAGGATAAAAACGAAAATAGCGAGAATGTAAACAGTCAGGTTGTGCGCATGTGTTAAACATATTTTGTGCTAATTAGAACACGGCTTTGTTTACAAAGCGTAATAAGGACGTCATATTAGAATAATCGGTAGACCCTTCGGTCCATTTGTGGTAGGGTGAGCAGTTGAGACATCTAGAACCCATCCTTTTGAATATTTAAATACAGAACCCGTTCATAAAAATAAAATTGACAATTGATAAACAATTAAGTTAGAGCTCAGTGGCGGATCGAGGGGGGTCAATGACGATCAATGCTTTGGAAATCCGAACCCCCCACACCCCTTTAAAATGGCTGGATCGGCCCTGGAGCTATAACTATATAAAATATCATGATATTATAGCTGTGGATTTCCAATATGGACAGACATAATACCTATGGGTTGGAACCCCCTTTTTAAAATGGCTGGGTCCGCCCTGGAGCTATAACTTTATAAAATCTCATGTGGATTTCCAATATGGACAGACATAATGCCTATGGCATAACACTGGAATTTTAACGATGCGATTGAACAAAAGTCATAAATGCATTAGATATTTGTCAATTTTTCTATAGTAAGTAATAAAAATTAAATCTCCATGAAAAAGCAATATAAGTTCCTTCATAATATAAGTTCCAGGGTGTATAAATATTCAGTAATAGTCTATATATGTCTAGCAAAATAACTTTCATCAATTAAACAATAATACACTCAACGTTTTCTTATCAATTTGAACTAAAGAATCTGTCAGCGTATATTTGTTCCACCTAACAGAAGTTCACCTGGTAACTTTGTTATAAACAATGCCATAATGTGTGTTCCTATTGGAACACATATTCTATAACCTTTATTCCGTAAGGGACAAAAAAAATAAATTCTGTAATATTTGTTCCAGTGGAAAAAAATATTACAGAATATTTCTTCCGCTTGAAACTTATATTATGAAGGAACATACATTTCATGACAAATCAACCTGATTTGTTTTTTAGTGGATAGGGGGGCTGGGTTACTTCCGAGATTAATTGCCGAAAAGCATTTCTGGACAGGGACCATATTTCATACGGAAATTGTAGCTAACAATAACATCGTTTTTTTTATTGTTACCTGCAGTTATTGTTATCTGCAAAATTTTACATAAAATTTGGAAATTATTTCTTGTATGTGTATATATATAGCATCTTGATACTTTGTACTGTCTTCGTGTCAATGCCCCGTATACTTTGTTTTACATATTTGTAATTTGAACAAATTCAGATGAATAGAAAATTGTTTATTGAACATAGCAATGATAAATTTAAAACACAATTATACATATTTAGAATTCTCCTAGCTATTTATATTGTGGCAATTCCTGCACATTCAGTATGTAACCAAATTATTTATTTTGTTAAAATATTTCCTTTCTCTATTGTAACTGTATACGTATACCTAACAACTTTCTTTCTTTCTTTCTACAGGTATGAATCGCCGTTCTAGATCGGCGCACTCCTACATAGTAGGATGGCTAATGCGCTATATACAAATATACACCCGCACCCACTAAAACTCATATTACACACAAAGGAACGTGCCACTAATCCACCAATTCATGCATATATATATATATTACGATAACGGTAAAAGCGTGCTGCACAAATACTGTGTTGTTATTTACATATTATATACATCGTACATTACAGTGAAGTTACGATTAAGACGGATGTGATCACCTTCACTGCTCCAAGCTTAAAATACTAGTTGCTACAACAAAATTATTTTATTTACCTGTGTTTACAGTTATTGCAAATGGCTGATATTTTGTTCGAGCATATTGTTTTTCTTAAATTGTTTAACATTTCATACCGATATAACATGTTACTTTTATTATTCTTCCCTTAGTTTATTTATTTTGAATTTACATTGTATCATAGGTCAAATTTATTTGTTCAGTGTATGTTCAATGGTGTTCATATGTCCTTTGATTGAGTTAAGCTATTTCAGTTGATATTTTATAGTGTGTTTTCTATATTGTGATGTTACACTATTGTTTCAGAAAAAGGGTGAAGGTTTCGTACCATTAAAACGTTTAAACCCGCTGCATTTGTTTGCACCTGTCCTAAGTCAGGAATCTGATGTTCAGTAGTTGTCGTTTGTTGATGTGGTTCATAAGTGTTTCTCGTTTCTCGTTTTATATAGATTAGACCGTTGGTTTTCCCGTTTGAATGGTTTTACACTAGTAATTTTTGGGGCCCTTTATAGCTTACTGTTCGGTGTGAGCCTAGGCTCCGTGTTGAAGACCGTACTTTGACCTATAATGGTTTACATTTATAAATTTTGACTTGGATGGAGAGTTGTCTCATTGGCACTCATACCACATCTTCTTATATCTAATTAGGTAGCATTTTAAGGCCAACACATTTCAGGTGTAAGTGTAACCACTTCAGACACATGTCGCAAACTATAGATCCATACATATGCACGTCTATCCCGCATTAAACAGCTCCATTTTGCTATATCCTTTCTCAGCGATATGTTGTTTTTACAAGAACTTCTTCTACATAACTGCACAAAATTTGCATCTTGGAACCGTTGAAGTTTATCATTAAAATCTTGAATGGATATAACATATGTATAAACTTTTCACCGACCACAAATTGGACATCTTGCCTATAGAACATTCCTATCTATACTTAAACATAATGAGTTGTTTCAATCGACACCCTATTGAAAAAGTGAAAGTCATATTGGTCAATACATCTATAGAAGTTTAATTATGTACGTGTTTAAATTTTTTTCACAGATTGCTCGCAAATTAAATTTTTTTTAGATCGGTGCCTGCCTGAATATATATTTTGCGGGTAACAATAACTGCATGTAACAATAAAATTATTTTATTATTGTCACCTGCAATTTCTGTATGAAATCGGATCCCTGGTCGGAAATTCTTTTCGGCAATTAGTCTCGGAAGTAACAATTATTATTTCTTATTTCTTATTGTTACTTTTTGCGGGTTTTCGTAGCCAGTGCCGGATAAAAATGATTCTAATCAAAAAACAAAAAAAAAGAGGTCCAAAATAGTACTATTTGTTTAGATTGTGGAAACCTTTCCATAAAAAATGTAATCAGGTGTTTAGGAGACTAAGATGAGGATACATAAATTGTACCCCTCCCAAACAAAAATGAAAGCAATGGCAAAGTCCATGCTTTGGTAAGGAGACTCCATCCATGATTCTGATTAAACACAAAATAGGAGGTGCACAAGCATTAAATGGGTTAGACTGTTAGAAAATTTCAATAATTGTAATAAGGGGTTTAGGAGGTTGTGGATACAAAATGGGTACCCCTCCCTCCAAAATGTGTTCAACTTCTTTAGTGTGCAGATATGATTGTCAATGTTAGCCCAAAGTAAACCCAAAAATTCTTCAGATGAAGAAATGAAATAGAAGCTGTAAAGAACATCATATACGCACATTGTAAGATTCTGTGAAAGTTTTACGAAATTCTTCCAAGCGGTTCAGATGCAGCTTAGGATACAAAAGGAACAGCAGGACTCCTCACTATATAACGCCCGCTTTAAGCGGTTGGTATATAAAAAGTAACGAAATATAAATAACGTCCAAAGGAACATTTGGCCGAATTTTTATTGCCATTTATAAATGTTATTCACAGCTCCCAAAATGCATATCACCCCTATTTAGGGCAAATCAAGAATAATTAGTGGGCGAGCCTACATATCCTACGCCATCAGCCATCTATAGTTCTAACAAAAACAGCAGCTTAGTGGTTTATTGTTCTCCCAAAGACGTTATTATCAGTGATAATCAAACTTTATATAACTTGAGAGAATATTAGTAATGGAAAACAAATAATTGTAAAGAGATTCTCTGTCACTGTGTGGTAATATATTTTGTATATGATTAATTGAGCAAAAATTAATACGGATCTTCATCTTCTTTAATTTCATCATCTCTCAGACTTGTTTCCAGTCCTTGGAGTTATGATCAGAAACCTATCTGTTGCACTTATTTCGACTTATTTTAGTAACTATGCCCTTGGAGTATTGACCTCAGAATCAATAGGACTCTTTGTCTCATTATATGTAACCATATATGTGTCAACTCATTACTTACAGTTCAAATTTAAAGCAAAGTCCTAGAGATACAACCTGGAAACTCAGTGTGTAACTAGCGTGTGCAATATATGGTTCTCTGTCAAGAAATTTCAATGACTTATCACTATAAATGTTCATTCATTAATTCACTTCAACAGCCAAATTAGTCCGAGATTGCTCTGACGTCGGATTGTCTTTTCATGACTTACTGAGGCCCTCACGACACCAGCAAGTCTTAGGTAGCAATAAACAGTTAGGAAAAATATTAAAATTTTCCTCATAAATTTGACCATCCCTTTTCATTGCCTTCTTGCAATATGAAGCTTACTGTTTGTGTCATATATGTGCATATGTATGTAATCAGCATCTTCCATAGATTTTATATCCAGTATATAAAATGGTAAAATATAATTTCTTTTGGTGTATCCATGGCAACAATCTGCATTTTTTGTTATAAAATATAGCAAAAAGGGAAAAGGTGCCACATATTTCCCCAAAATTTGGCCAAAAGTAGAATTTCAATCACTTCAAGTAATACCTTTTCTGAAACTGTTTACATATATCTTTCAATAAATCAATGAAAATCATATGTCTTTCGTCCCATTTTTTGTAAAATTGCGTCAAAAACTTCGTGTAGAAAAAAGTGTTTGTAAACATTACATTAATTTCTGGACCGATGACCGGTCTAGCTATGAAAATCTGGAGAGTCAAACAGAAAATAGCCCATAAAACATGTAAAAATAATCTTGATGTTCTTATAAACCACCTTTGAAGGCTAAATTAGTACTCAGCTGTCTAAAAATGAATTTTATTACACAATAACTTTCATATTTGAAAAATCCACGGGGCCAAAATCGAAACCAAACTCCTAACTGTGTATTGCTACCTTAATAGTAAATATTTTTTCAAATTCTCCTTTTAACTAATTTTCTGTGTTCTGCTTGCTAAAACAAGTAAAATGGCCTTTTATTTTTGAAAATTGGTTGAGTAATGAATATTTTATGAAGGTTAGCAGTTGACACTGAAAGCGACAAAAACTGATTTAAAGAAAGGTGCCAAGTCAAAGTGTAAAATCTTGTTTCTACCTCAATTTTGGCAAAATCTTAAAAACTATACCTCTTTTGTCAGTTTTTAATGTTGAAAATCTTTATAAGACCTCTGTTGATGCAAAATTGTACAAAATTTAACAATTTCAAGCATGAAAATGTCAATCTTTATGTTTAATGTATACCAAAGACTTGATTAAAAACTTTGTAATGGGGAATCAATTTCTTACAGCTGAGTCAACTATACATTTAATATCGTCAAAATGTAACATGAAATCTTGATAAAATAATAATTTGATATATTCGCAAGAAAAATACAAAACATTCAATACTTAGGCTACTACATACTGCGCAATCCTTCAGAAGCAAGGGTTAAGCAAATAGAGTACAATTATAAGCCTTGTGTCAAAATGTCTAATTTTGGTTGCTAAGGACTGTAAACAATAAAATTGACATGTATTGTCATTCTTAAACACTTAATCCCTTAGAAGTTGATTTAGAATCTAAATATCAATAGATTTGTGGTATGAAAAGTCTTAAATTATACAATTCTGAGCTTGGTAAGTATGCCATAAGGTAGCAATAAACAGTTAGGAAAAATATTAAAATTTTCCTCATAAATTTGACCATCCCTTTTCATTGCCTTCTTGCAATATGAAGCTTACTGTTTGTGTCATATATGTGCATATGTATGTAATCAGGATCTTCCATAGATTTCATATCCAGTATATAAAATGGTAAAATATAATTTCTTGTTTGGTGTATCCATGGCAACAATCTGCATTTTTTTGTTATAAAATATAGCAAAAGGGGAAAAGGTGCACATATTTCCCCAAAATTTGGCCAAAAGTAAATTTCAATCACTTCAAGTAATACCTTTTCTGAAACTGTTTACATATATCTTTCAATAAATCCAATGAAAATCATATGTCTTTCGTCTCATTTTTTTGTAAAATTGCGTCAAAAACTTCGTGTAGAAAAAAAGTGTTTGTAAACATTACATTAATTTCTGGACCGATGACCGGTCTAGCTATGAAAATACGGAGAGTCAAACAGAAAATAGCCCATAAAACATGTAAAAATAATCTTGATGTTCTTATAAACCACCTTTGAAGGCTAAATTAGTACTCAGCTGTCTAAAATGAATTTTATTACACAATAACTTTCATATTTGAAAAATCCACGGGGCCAAAATGCGAAACCAAACTCCTAACTGTGTATTGCTACCTTAATAGTAAATATTTTTTCAAATTCTCCTTTTAACTAATTTTCTGTGTTCTGCTTGCTAAAACAAGTAAAATGGCCTTTTATTTTGAAAATTGGTTGAGTAATGAATATTTTATGAAGGTTAGCAGTTGACACTGAAAGCGACGAAAAACTGATTTAAAGAAAGGTGCCAAGTCAAAGTGTAAAATCTTGTTTCTACCTCAATTTTTGGCAAAATCTTAAAAACTATACCTCTTTTGTCAGTTTTTTAATGTTGAAAATCTTTATAAGACCTCTGTTGATGCAAAATTGTACAAAATTTAACAATTTCAAGCATGAAAATGTCAATCTTTATGTTTAATGTATACCAAAGACTTGATTAAAAAACTTTGTAATGGGGAATCAATTTCTTACAGCTGAGTCAACTATACATTTAATATACGTCAAAATGTAACATGAAATCTTGATAAAAATAATAATTTGATATATTCGCAAGAAAAAATACAAAACATTCAATACTTAGGCTACTACATACTGCGCAATCCTTCAGAAGCAAGGGTTAAGCAAATAGAGTACAATTATAAGCCTTGTGTCAAAATGTCTAATTTTGGTTGCTAAGGACTGTAAACAATAAAATTGACATGTATTGTCATTCTTAAACACTTAATCCCCTTAGAAGTTGATTTAGAATCTAAATATCAATAGATTTGTGGTATGAAAAGTCTTAAATTATACAATTCTGAGCTTGGTAAGTATGCCATAAGGTAGCAATAAACAGTTAGGAAAAAATATTAAAATTTTCCCTCATAAATTTGACCATCCCCTTTTCATTGCCTTCTTGCAATATGAAGCTTACTGTTTGTGTCATATATGTGCATATGTATGTAATCAGCATCTTCCATAGATTTTATATCCAGTATATAAAATGGTAAAATATAATTTCTTTTTGGTGTATCCATGGCAACAATCTGCATTTTTTTGTTATAAAATATAGCAAAAAGGGGGGAAAAGGTGCCACATATTTCCCCAAAATTTGGCCAAAAGTAAATTTCAATCACTTCAAGTAATACCTTTTCTGAAACTGTTTACATATATCTTTCAATAAATCAATGAAAATCATATGTCTTTCGTCTCATTTTTTGTAAAATTGCGTCAAAAACTTCGTGTAGAAAAAAGTGTTTGTAAACATTACATTAATTTCTGGACCGATGACCGGTCTAGCTATGAAAATACGGAGAGTCAAACAGAAAATAGCCCATAAAACATGTAAAAAATAATCTTGATGTTCTTATAAACCACCTTTGAAGGCTAAATTAGTACTCAGCTGTCTAAAAATGAATTTTATTACACAATAACTTTCATATTTGAAAAATCCACGGGGCCAAAATGCGAAACCAAACTCCTAACTGTGTATTGCTACCTTAATAGTAAATATTTTTTCAAATTCTCCCTTTAACTAATTTTCTGTGTTCTGCTTGCTAAAACAAGTAAAATGGCCTTTTATTTTTGAAAATTGGTTGAGTAATGAATATTTTATGAAGGTTAGCAGTTGACACTGAAACGCGACAAAAACTGATTTAAAGAAAGGTGCCAAGTCAAAGTGTAAAATCTTGTTTCTACCTCAATTTTTGGCAAAATCTTAAAAACTATACCTCTTTTGTCAGTTTTTTAATGTTGAAAATCTTTATAAGACCTCTGTTGATGCAAAATTGTACAAAATTTAACAATTTCAAGCATGAAAATGTCAATCTTTATGTTTAATGTATACCAAAGACTTGATTAAAAACTTTGTAATGGGAATCAATTTCTTACAGCTGAGTCAACTATACATTTAATATCGTCAAAATGTAACATGAAATCTTGATAAAAATAATAATTTGATATATTCGCAAGAAAAAATACAAAACATTCAATACTTAGGCTACTACATACTGCGCAATCCTTCAGAAGCAAGGGTTAAGCAAATAGAGTACAATTATAAGCCTTGTGTCAAAATGTCTAATTTTGGTTGCTAAGGACTGTAAACAATAAAATTGACATGTATTGTCATTCTTAAACACTTAATCCTTAAGTTGATTTAGAATCTAAATATCAATAGATTTGTGGTATGAAAAGTCTTAAATTATACAATTCTGAGCTTGGTAAGTATGCCATAAGGTAGCAATAAACAGTTAGGAAAAAATATTAAAATTTTCCCTCATAAATTTGACCATCCCCTTTTCATTGCCTTCTTGCAATATGAAGCTTACTGTTTGTGTCATATATGTGCATATGTATGTAATCAGCATCTTCCATAGATTTTATATCCAGTATATAAAATGGTAAAATATAATTTCTTTTTGGTGTATCCATGGCAACAATCTGCATTTTTTTGTTATAAAATATAGCAAAAAGGGGGGAAAAGGTGCCACATATTTCCCCAAAATTTGGCCAAAAGTAGAATTTCAATCACTTCAAGTAATACCTTTTCTGAAACTGTTTACATATATCTTTCAATAAATCCAATGAAAATCATATGTCTTTCGTCTCATTTTTTTGTAAAATTGCGTCAAAAACTTCGTGTAGAAAAAAGTGTTTGTAAACATTACATTAATTTCTGGACCGATGACCGGTCTAGCTATGAAAATACGGAGAGTCAAACAGAAAATAGCCCATAAAACATGTAAAAAATAATCTTGATGTTCTTATAAACCACCTTTGAAGGCTAAATTAGTACTCAGCTGTCTAAAATGAATTTTATTACACAATAACTTTCATATTTGAAAAATCCACGGGGCCAAAATCGAAACCAAACTCCTAACTGTGTATTGCTACCTTAATAGTAAATATTTTTTCAAATTCTCCTTTTAACTAATTTTCTGTGTTCTGCTTGCTAAAACAAGTAAAATGGCCTTTTATTTTTGAAAATTGGTTGAGTAATGAATATTTTATGAAGGTTAGCAGTTGACACTGAAAGCGACACAAAACTGATTTAAAGAAAGGTGCCAAGTCAAAGTGTAAAATCTTGTTTCTACCTCAATTTTGGCAAAATCTTAAAAACTATACCTCTTTTGTCAGTTTTTAATGTTGAAAATCTTTATAAGACCTCTGTTGATGCAAAATTGTACAAAATTTAACAATTTCAAGCATGAAAATGTCAATCTTTATGTTTAATGTATACCAAAGACTTGATTAAAAACTTTGTAATGGGAATCAATTTCTTACAGCTGAGTCAACTATACATTTAATATCGTCAAAATGTAACATGAAATCTTGATAAAAATAATAATTTGATATATTCGCAAGAAAAATACAAAACATTCAATACTTAGGCTACTACATACTGCAATCCTTCAGAAGCAAGGGTTAAGCAAATAGAGTACAATTATAAGCCTTGTGTCAAAATGTCTAATTTTGGTTGCTAAGGACTGTAAACAATAAAATTGACATGTATTGTCATTCTTAAACACTTAATCCTTAGAAGTTGATTTAGAATCTAAATATCAATAGATTTGTGGTATGAAAAGTCTTAAATTATACAATTCTGAGCTTGGTAAGTATGCCATAAGGTAGCAATAAACAGTTAGGAAAAATATTAAAATTTTCCTCATAAATTTGACCATCCCTTTTCATTGCCTTCTTGCAATATGAAGCTTACTGTTTGTGTCATATATGTGCATATGTATGTAATCAGCATCTTCCATAGATTTTATATCCAGTATATAAAATGGTAAAATATAATTTCTTTTGGTGTATCCATGGCAACAATCTGCATTTTTTGTTATAAAATATAGCAAAAGGGGAAAAGGTGCCACATATTTCCCCAAAATTTGGCCAAAAGTAAATTTCAATCACTTCAAGTAATACCTTTTCTGAAACTGTTTACATATATCTTTCAATAAATCAATGAAAATCATATGTCTTTCGTCTCATTTTTTGTAAAATTGCGTCAAAAACTTCGTGTAGAAAAAAGTGTTTGTAAACATTACATTAATTTCTGGACCGATGACCGGTCTAGCTATGAAAATCGGAGAGTCAAACAGAAAATAGCCCATAAAACATGTAAAAATAATCTTGATGTTCTTATAAACCACCTTTGAAGGCTAAATTAGTACTCAGCTGTCTAAAATGAATTTTATTACACAATAACTTTCATATTTGAAAAATCCACGGGGCCAAAATGCGAAACCAAACTCCTAACTGTGTATTGCTACCTTAATAGTAAATATTTTTCAAATTCTCCTTTTAACTAATTTTCTGTGTTCTGCTTGCTAAAACAAGTAAAATGGCCTTTTATTTTTGAAAATTGGTTGAGTAATGAATATTTTATGAAGGTTAGCAGTTGACACTGAAAGCGACAAAAACTGATTTAAAGAAAGGTGCCAAGTCAAAGTGTAAAATCTTGTTTCTACCTCAATTTTGGCAAAATCTTAAAAACTATACCTCTTTTGTCAGTTTTTAATGTTGAAAATCTTTATAAGACCTCTGTTGATGCAAAATTGTACAAAATTTAACAATTTCAAGCATGAAAATGTCAATCTTTATGTTTAATGTATACCAAAGACTTGATTAAAAACTTTGTAATGGGAATCAATTTCTTACAGCTGAGTCAACTATACATTTAATATACGTCAAAATGTAACATGAAATCTTGATAAAATAATAATTTGATATATTCGCAAGAAAAATACAAAACATTCAATACTTAGGCTACTACATACTGCGCAATCCTTCAGAAGCAAGGGTTAAGCAAATAGAGTACAATTATAAGCCTTGTGTCAAAATGTCTAATTTTGGTTGCTAAGGACTGTAAACAATAAAATTGACATGTATTGTCATTCTTAAACACTTAATCCCTTAGAAGTTGATTTAGAATCTAAATATCAATAGATTTGTGGTATGAAAAGTCTTAAATTATACAATTCTGAGCTTGGTAAGTATGCCATAAGGTAGCAATAAACAGTTAGGAAAAATATTAAAATTTTCCCTCATAAATTTGACCATCCCTTTTCATTGCCTTCTTGCAATATGAAGCTTACTGTTTGTGTCATATATGTGCATATGTATGTAATCAGCATCTTCCATAGATTTTATATCCAGTATATAAAATGGTAAAATATAATTTCTTTTGGTGTATCCATGGCAACAATCTGCATTTTTGTTATAAAATATAGCAAAAGGGAAAAGGTGCACATATTTCCCAAAATTTGGCCAAAAGTAGAATTTCAATCACTTCAAGTAATACCTTTTCTGAAACTGTTTACATATATCTTTCAATAAATCCAATGAAAATCATATGTCTTTCGTCTCATTTTTTGTAAAATTGCGTCAAAAACTTCGTGTAGAAAAAAGTGTTTGTAAACATTACATTAATTTCTGGACCGATGACCGGTCTAGCTATGAAAATCGGAGAGTCAAACAGAAAATAGCCCATAAAACATGTAAAAATAATCTTGATGTTCTTATAAACCACCTTTGAAGGCTAAATTAGTACTCAGCTGTCTAAAATGAATTTTATTACACAATAACTTTCATATTTGAAAAATCCACGGGGCCAAAATGCGAAACCAAACTCCTAACTGTGTATTGCTACCTTAATAGTAAATATTTTTTCAAATTCTCCTTTTAACTAATTTTCTGTGTTCTGCTTGCTAAAACAAGTAAAATGGCCTTTTATTTTTGAAAATTGGTTGAGTAATGAATATTTTATGAAGGTTAGCAGTTGACACTGAAAGCGACAAAACTGATTTAAAGAAAGGTGCCAAGTCAAAGTGTAAAATCTTGTTTCTACCTCAATTTTGGCAAAATCTTAAAACTATACCTCTTTTGTCAGTTTTTAATGTTGAAAATCTTTATAAGACCTCTGTTGATGCAAAATTGTACAAAATTTAACAATTTCAAGCATGAAAATGTCAATCTTTATGTTTAATGTATACCAAAGACTTGATTAAAAACTTTGTAATGGGAATCAATTTCTTACAGCTGAGTCAACTATACATTTAATATACGTCAAAATGTAACATGAAATCTTGATAAAAATAATAATTTGATATATTCGCAAGAAAAAATACAAAACATTCAATACTTAGGCTACTACATACTGCGCAATCCTTCAGAAGCAAGGGTTAAGCAAATAGAGTACAATTATAAGCCTTGTGTCAAAATGTCTAATTTTGGTTGCTAAGGACTGTAAACAATAAAATTGACATGTATTGTCATTCTTAAACACTTAATCCCTTAGAAGTTGATTTAGAATCTAAATATCAATAGATTTGTGGTATGAAAAGTCTTAAATTATACAATTCTGAGCTTGGTAAGTATGCCATAAGGTAGCAATAAACAGTTAGGAAAAATATTAAAATTTTCCCTCATAAATTTGACCATCCCTTTTCATTGCCTTCTTGCAATATGAAGCTTACTGTTTGTGTCATATATGTGCATATGTATGTAATCAGCATCTTCCATAGATTTTATATCCAGTATATAAAATGGTAAAATATAATTTCTTTTGGTGTATCCATGGCAACAATCTGCATTTTTTGTTATAAAATATAGCAAAAGGGGAAAAGGTGCCACATATTTCCCAAAATTTGGCCAAAAGTAGAATTTCAATCACTTCAAGTAATACCTTTTCTGAAACTGTTTACATATATCTTTCAATAAATCCAATGAAAATCATATGTCTTTCGTCTCATTTTTTGTAAAATTGCGTCAAAAACTTCGTGTAGAAAAAAGTGTTTGTAAACATTACATTAATTTCTGGACCGATGACCGGTCTAGCTATGAAAATACGGAGAGTCAAACAGAAAATAGCCCATAAAACATGTAAAAATAATCTTGATGTTCTTATAAACCACCTTTGAAGGCTAAATTAGTACTCAGCTGTCTAAAATGAATTTTATTACACAATAACTTTCATATTTGAAAAATCCACGGGCCAAAATGCGAAACCAAACTCCTAACTGTGTATTGCTACCTTAATAGTAAATATTTTTTCAAATTCTCCTTTTAACTAATTTTCTGTGTTCTGCTTGCTAAAACAAGTAAAATGGCCTTTTATTTTTGAAAATTGGTTGAGTAATGAATATTTTATGAAGGTTAGCAGTTGACACTGAAAGCGCGACAAAAACTGATTTAAAGAAAGGTGCCAAGTCAAAGTGTAAAATCTTGTTTCTACCTCAATTTTGGCAAAATCTTAAAAACTATACCTCTTTTGTCAGTTTTTAATGTTGAAAATCTTTATAAGACCTCTGTTGATGCAAAATTGTACAAAATTTAACAATTTCAAGCATGAAAATGTCAATCTTTATGTTTAATGTATACCAAAGACTTGATTAAAAACTTTGTAATGGGGAATCAATTTCTTACAGCTGAGTCAACTATACATTTAATATCGTCAAAATGTAACATGAAATCTTGATAAAATAATAATTTGATATATTCGCAAGAAAAATACAAAACATTCAATACTTAGGCTACTACATACTGCGCAATCCTTCAGAAGCAAGGGTTAAGCAAATAGAGTACAATTATAAGCCTTGTGTCAAAATGTCTAATTTTGGTTGCTAAGGACTGTAAACAATAAAATTGACATGTATTGTCATTCTTAAACACTTAATCCCCTAGAAGTTGATTTAGAATCTAAATATCAATAGATTTGTGGTATGAAAAGTCTTAAATTATACAATTCTGAGCTTGGTAAGTATGCCATAAGGTAGCAATAAACAGTTAGGAAAAATATTAAAATTTTCCCTCATAAATTTGACCATCCCTTTTCATTGCCTTCTTGCAATATGAAGCTTACTGTTTGTGTCATATATGTGCATATGTATGTAATCAGCATCTTCCATAGATTTTATATCCAGTATATAAAATGGTAAAATATAATTTCTTTTGGTGTATCCATGGCAACAATCTGCATTTTTGTTATAAAATATAGCAAAAGGGAAAAGGTGCCACATATTTCCCCAAAATTTGGCCAAAAGTAGAATTTCAATCACTTCAAGTAATACCTTTTCTGAAACTGTTTACATATATCTTTCAATAAATCCAATGAAAATCATATGTCTTTCGTCTCATTTTTTGTAAAATTGCGTCAAAAACTTCATGTAGAAAAAAGTGTTTGTAAACATTACATTAATTTCTGGACCGATGGCCGGTCGAGCTATGAAAATACGGAGAGTCAAACAGAAAATAGCCCATAAAACATGTAAAAAATAATCTTGATGTTCTTATAAACCACCTTTGAAGGCTAAATAAGTACTCAGCTGTCTAAAAATGAATTTTATTACACAATAACTTTCATATTTGAAAAATCCACGGGGCCAAAATGCGAAACCAAACTCCTAACTGTGTATTGCTACCTTAATAGTAAATATTTTTTCAAATTCTCCTTTTAACTAATTTTCTGTGTTCTGCTTGCTAAAACAAGTAAAATGGCCTTTTATTTTTGAAAATTGGTTGAGTAATGAATATTTTATGAAGGTTAGCAGTTGACACTGAAACGCGACAAAAACTGATTTAAAGAAAGGTGCCAAGTCAAAGTGTAAAATCTTGTTTCTACCTCAATTTTTGGCAAAATCTTAAAAACTATACCTCTTTTGTCAGTTTTTTAATGTTGAAAATCTTTATAAGACCTCTGTTGATGCAAAATTGTACAAAATTTAACAATTTCAAGCATGAAAATGTCAATCTTTATGTTTAATGTATACCAAAGACTTGATTAAAAACTTTGTAATGGGAATCAATTTCTTACAGCTGAGTCAACTATACATTTAATATCGTCAAAATGTAACATGAAATCTTGATAAAAATAATAATTTGATATATTCGCAAGAAAAATACAAAACATTCAATACTTAGGCTACTACATACTGCGCAATCCTTCAGAAGCAAGGGTTAAGCAAATAGAGTACAATTATAAGCCTTGTGTCAAAATGTCTAATTTTGGTTGCTAAGGACTGTAAACAATAAAATTGACATGTATTGTCATTCTTAAACACTTAATCCCTTAGAAGTTGATTTAGAATCTAAATATCAATAGATTTGTGGTATGAAAAGTCTTAAATTATACAATTCTGAGCTTGGTAAGTATGCCATAAGGTAGCAATAAACAGTTAGGAAAAATATTAAAATTTTCCCTCATAAATTTGACCATCCCTTTTCATTGCCTTCTTGCAATATGAAGCTTACTGTTTGTGTCATATATGTGCATATGTATGTAATCAGCATCTTCCATAGATTTTATATCCAGTATATAAAATGGTAAAATATAATTTCTTTTGGTGTATCCATGGCAACAATCTGCATTTTTTGTTATAAAATATAGCAAAAGGGGAAAAGGTGCCACATATTTCCCAAAATTTGGCCAAAAGTAGAATTTCAATCACTTCAAGTAATACCTTTTCTGAAACTGTTTACATATATCTTTCAATAAATCCAATGAAAATCATATGTCTTTCGTCTCATTTTTTGTAAAATTGCGTCAAAAACTTCGTGTAGAAAAAAGTGTTTGTAAACATTACATTAATTTCTGGACCGATGACCGGTCTAGCTATGAAAATACGGAGAGTCAAACAGAAAATAGCCCATAAAACATGTAAAAATAATCTTGATGTTCTTATAAACCACCTTTGAAGGCTAAATTAGTACTCAGCTGTCTAAAATGAATTTTATTACACAATAACTTTCATATTTGAAAAATCCACGGGGCCAAAATGCGAAACCAAACTCCTAACTGTGTATTGCTACCTTAATAGTAAATATTTTTTCAAATTCTCCTTTTAACTAATTTTCTGTGTTCTGCTTGCTAAAACAAGTAAAATGGCCTTTTATTTTTGAAAATTGGTTGAGTAATGAATATTTTATGAAGGTTAGCAGTTGACACTGAAACGCGACAAAAACTGATTTAAAGAAAGGTGCCAAGTCAAAGTGTAAAATCTTGTTTCTACCTCAATTTTGGCAAAATCTTAAAACTATACCTCTTTTGTCAGTTTTTAATGTTGAAAATCTTTATAAGACCTCTGTTGATGCAAAATTGTACAAAATTTAACAATTTCAAGCATGAAAATGTCAATCTTTATGTTTAATGTATACCAAAGACTTGATTAAAAACTTTGTAATGGGGAATCAATTTCTTACAGCTGAGTCAACTATACATTTAATATCGTCAAAATGTAACATGAAATCTTGATAAAAATAATAATTTGATATATTCGCAAGAAAAAATACAAAACATTCAATACTTAGGCTACTACATACTGCGCAATCCTTCAGAAGCAAGGGTTAAGCAAATAGAGTACAATTATAAGCCTTGTGTCAAAATGTCTAATTTTGGTTGCTAAGGACTGTAAACAATAAAATTGACATGTATTGTCATTCTTAAACACTTAATCCCCTTAGAAGTTGATTTAGAATCTAAATATCAATAGATTTGTGGTATGAAAAGTCTTAAATTATACAATTCTGAGCTTGGTAAGTATGCCATAAGGTAGCAATAAACAGTTAGGAAAAATATTAAAATTTTCCCTCATAAATTTGACCATCCCCTTTTCATTGCCTTCTTGCAATATGAAGCTTACTGTTTGTGTCATATATGTGCATATGTATGTAATCAGCATCTTCCATAGATTTTATATCCAGTATATAAAATGGTAAAATATAATTTCTTTTGGTGTATCCATGGCAACAATCTGCATTTTTTGTTATAAAATATAGCAAAAGGGAAAAGGTGCCACATATTTCCCAAAATTTGGCCAAAGTAAATTTCAATCACTTCAAGTAATACCTTTTCTGAAACTGTTTACATATATCTTTCAATAAATCCAATGAAAATCATATGTCTTCGTCTCATTTTTTGTAAAATTGCGTCAAAAACTTCGTGTAGAAAAAAAGTGTTTGTAAACATTACATTAATTTCTGGACCGATGACCGGTCTAGCTATGAAAATACGGAGAGTCAAACAGAATAGCCCATAAAACATGTAAAAAATAATCTTGATGTTCTTATTAACCACCTTTGAAGGCTAAATTAGTACTCAGCTGTCTAAAAATGAATTTTATTACACAATAACTTTCATATTTGAAAAATCCACCGGGGCCAAAATGCGAAACCAAACTCCTAACTGTGTATTGCTACCTTAAGGCATACTTACCAAGCTCAGAATTGTATAATTTAAGACTTTTCATACCACAAATCTATTGATATTTAGATTCTAAATCAACTTCTGAGGGGATTAAGTGTTTAAGAATGACAATACATGTCAATTTTATTGTTTACAGTCCTTAGCAACCAAAATTAGACATTTTGACACAAGGCTTATAATTGTACTCTATTTGCTTAACCCTTGCTTCTGAAGGATTGCGCAGTATGTAGTAACCTAAGTATTGAATGTTTTGTATTTTTCTTGCGAATATATCAAATTATTATTTTATCAAGATTTCATGTTACATTTTGACGTATATTAAATGTATAGTTGACTCAGCTGTAAGAAATTGATTCCCATTACAAAGTTTTTAATCAAGTCTTTGGTATACATTAAACATAAAGATTGACATTTTCATGCTTGAAATTGTTAAATTTTGTACAATTTTGCATCAACAGAGGTCTTATAAAGATTTTCAACATTAAAAACTGACAAAGAGGTATAGTTTTAAGATTTTGCCAAAAATTGAGGTAGAAACAAGATTTTACACTTTGACTTGGCACCTTTCTTTAAATCAGTTTTTGTCGGCGTTTCAGTGTCAACTGCTAACCTTCATAAAATATTCATTACTCAACCAATTTTCAAAATAAAAGGCCATTTTACTTGTTTTAGCAAGCAGAACACAGAAAATTAGTTAAAGGAGAATTTGAAAAAATATTTACTATTAAGGTAGCAATACACAGTTAGGAGTTTGGTTTCGCATTTTGCCCGGTGGATTTTTCAAATATGAAAGTTATTGTGTAATAAAATTCATTTTAGACAGCTGAGTACTAATTTAGCCTTCAAAGGTGGTTTATAAGAACATCAAGATTATTTTTACATGTTTTATGGGCTATTTTCTGTTTGACTCTCCGTATTTTCATAGCTAGACCGGTCATCGGTCCAGAAATTAATGTAATGTTTACAAACACTTTTTCTACGAAGTTTTTGACGCAATTTACAAAAAATGAGACGAAAGACATATGATTTTCATTGGATTTATTGAAAGATATATGTAAACAGTTTCAGAAAAGGTATTACTTGAAGTGATTGAAATTCTACTTTTGGCCAAATTTTGGGGAAATATGTGGCACCTTTTCCCCTTTTGCTATATTTTATAACAAAAATGCAGATTGTTGCCATGGATACACCAAAAGAAATTATATTTTACCATTTTATATACTGGATATAAAATCTATGGAAGATGCTGATTACATACATATGCACATATATGACACAAACAGTAAGCTTCATATTGCAAGAAGGCAATGAAAAGGGGATGGTCAAATTTATGAGGAAAATTTTAATATTTTTCCTAACTGTTTATTGCTACCTTATGGCATACTTACCAAGCTCATATTGTATAATTTAAGACTTTTCATACCACAAATATATTGATATTTAGATTCTAAATCAACTTCTGAAGGGATTAAGTGTTTAAGAATGACAATACATGTCAATTTTATTGTTTACAGTCCTTAGCAACCAAAATTAGACATTTTGACACAAGGCTTATAATTGTACTCTATTTGCTTAACCCTTGCTTCTGAAGGATTGTGCAGTATGTAGTAGCCTTAGTATTGAATGTTTTGTATTTTTTCTTGCGAATATATCAAATTATTATTTTTATCAAGATTTCATGTTACATTTTGACGTATATTAAATGTATAGTTGACTCAGCTGTAAGAAATTGATTCCCCATTACAAAGTTTTTTAATCAAGTCTTTGGTATACATTAAACATAAAGATTGACATTTTCATGCTTGAAATTGTTAAATTTTGTACAATTTTGCATCAACAGAGGTCTTATAAAGATTTTCAACATTAAAAACTGACAAAAGAGGTATAGTTTTAAGATTTTGCCAAAATTGAGGTAGAAACAAGATTTTACACTTTGACTTGGCACCTTTCTTTAAATCAGTTTTTGTCACGTTTCAGTGTCAACTGCTAACCTTCATAAAATATTCATTACTCAACCAATTTTCAAAAATAAAAGGCCATTTTACTTGTTTTAGCAAGCAGAACACAGAAAATTAGTTAAAGGGAGAATTTGAAAAAATATTTACTATTAAGGTAGCAATACACAGTTAGGAGTTTGGTTTCGCATTTTGGCCCGGTGGATTTTTCAAATATGAAAGTTATTGTGTAATAAAATTCATTTTAGACAGCTGAGTACTAATTTAGCCTTCAAAGGTGGTTTATAAGAACATCAAGATTATTTTTACATGTTTTATGGGCTATTTTCTGTTTGACTCTCCGTATTTTCATAGCTAGACCGGTCATCGGTCCAGAAATTAATGTAATGTTTACAAACACTTTTTTCTACGAAGTTTTTGACGCAATTTACAAAAAATGAGACGAAAGACATATGATTTTCATTGGATTTATTGAAAGATATATGTAAACAGTTTCAGAAAAGGTATTACTTGAAGTGATTGAAATTCTACTTTTGGCCAAATTTTGGGAAATATGTGGCACCTTTTCCCCTTTTGCTATATTTTATAACAAAAAATGCAGATTGTTGCCATGGATACACCAAAAGAAATTATATTTTACCATTTTATATACTGGATATAAAATCTATGGAAGATGCTGATTACATACATATGCACATATATGACACAAACAGTAAGCTTCATATTGCAAGAAGGCAATGAAAAGGGATGGTCAAATTTATGAGGAAAATTTTAATATTTTTCCTAACTGTTTATTGCTACCTTATGGCATACTTACCAAGCTCAGAATTGTATAATTTAAGACTTTTCATACCACAAATCTATTGATATTTAGATTCTAAATCAACTTCTAAGGGATTAAGTGTTTAAGAATGACAATACATGTCAATTTTATTGTTTACAGTCCTTAGCAACCAAAATTAGACATTTTGACACAAGGCTTATAATTGTACTCTATTTGCTTAACCCTTGCTTCTGAAGGATTGCGCAGTATGTAGTAGCCTAAGTATTGAATGTTTTGTATTTTTCTTGCGAATATATCAAATTATTATTTTATCAAGATTTCATGTTACATTTTGACGTATATTAAATGTATAGTTGACTCAGCTGTAAGAAATTGATTCCCCATTACAAAGTTTTTAATCAAGTCTTTGGTATACATTAAACATAAAGATTGACATTTTCATGCTTGAAATTGTTAAATTTTGTACAATTTTGCATCAACAGAGGTCTTATAAAGATTTTCAACATTAAAAACTGACAAAAGAGGTATAGTTTTAAGATTTTGCCAAAATTGAGGTAGAAACAAGATTTTACACTTTGACTTGGCACCTTTCTTTAAATCAGTTTTGTCGCGTTTCAGTGTCAACTGCTAACCTTCATAAAATATTCATTACTCAACCAATTTTCAAAAATAAAAGGCCATTTTACTTGTTTTAGCAAGCAGAACACAGAAAATTAGTTAAAAGGAGAATTTGAAAAAATATTTACTATTAAGGTAGCAATACACAGTTAGGAGTTTGGTTTCGCATTTTGGCCCGGTGGATTTTTCAAATATGAAAGTTATTGTGTAATAAAATTCATTTTAGACAGCTGAGTACTAATTTAGCCTTCAAAGGTGGTTTATAAGAACATCAAGATTATTTTTACATGTTTTATGGGCTATTTTCTGTTTGACTCTCCGTATTTTCATAGCTAGACCGGTCATCGGTCCAGAAATTAATGTAATGTTTACAAACACTTTTTTCTACGAAGTTTTGACGCAATTTTACAAAAAATGAGACGAAAGACATATGATTTTCATTGGATTTATTGAAAGATATATGTAAACAGTTTCAGAAAAGGTATTACTTGAAGTGATTGAAATTCTACTTTTGGCCAAATTTTGGGAAATATGTGGCACCTTTTCCCCCTTTTGCTATATTTTATAACAAAAAATGCAGATTGTTGCCATGGATACACCAAAAGAAATTATATTTTACCATTTTATATACTGGATATAAAATCTATGGAAGATGCTGATTACATACATATGCACATATATGACACAAACAGTAAGCTTCATATTGCAAGAAGGCAATGAAAAGGGATGGTCAAATTTATGAGGAAAATTTTAATATTTTTCCTAACTGTTTATTGCTACCTTATGGCATACTTACCAAGCTCAGAATTGTATAATTTAAGACTTTTCATACCACAAATCTATTGATATTTAGATTCTAAATCAACTTCTAAGGGATTAAGTGTTTAAGAATGACAATACATGTCAATTTTATTGTTTACAGTCCTTAGCAACCAAAATTAGACATTTTGACACAAGGCTTATAATTGTACTCTATTTGCTTAACCCTTGCTTCTGAAGGATTGCGCAGTATGTAGTAGCCTAAGTATTGAATGTTTTGTATTTTTCTTGCGAATATATCAAATTATTATTTTATCAAGATTTCATGTTACATTTTGACGTATATTAAATGTATAGTTGACTCAGCTGTAAGAAATTGATTCCCCATTACAAAGTTTTTAATCAAGTCTTTGGTATACATTAAACATAAAGATTGACATTTTCATGCTTGAAATTGTTAAATTTTGTACAATTTTGCATCAACAGAGGTCTTATAAAGATTTTCAACATTAAAAACTGACAAAAGAGGTATAGTTTTAAGATTTTGCCAAAATTGAGGTAGAAACAAGATTTTACACTTTGACTTGGCACCTTTCTTTAAATCAGTTTTGTCGCGTTTCAGTGTCAACTGCTAACCTTCATAAAATATTCATTACTCAACCAATTTTCAAAATAAAGGCCATTTTACTTGTTTTAGCAAGCAGAACACAGAAAATTAGTTAAAAGGAGAATTTGAAAAAATATTTACTATTAAGGTAGCAATACACAGTTAGGAGTTTGGTTTCGCATTTTGGCCCGGTGGATTTTTCAAATATGAAAGTTATTGTGTAATAAAATTCATTTTAGACAGCTGAGTACTAATTTAGCCTTCAAAGGTGGTTTATAAGAACATCAAGATTATTTTTACATGTTTTATGGGCTATTTTCTGTTTGACTCTCCGTATTTTCATAGCTAGACCGGTCATCGGTCCAGAAATTAATGTAATGTTTACAAACACTTTTTTCTACGAAGTTTTTGGCGCAATTTTACAAAAAATGAGACGAAAGACATATGATTTTCATTGGATTTATTGAAAGATATATGTAAACAGTTTCAGAAAAGGTATTACTTGAAGTGATTGAAATTCTACTTTTGGCCAAATTTTGGGAAATATGTGGCACCTTTTCCCCTTTTGCTATATTTTATAACAAAAAATGCAGATTGTTGCCATGGATACACCAAAAGAAATTATATTTTACCATTTTATATACTGGATATAAAATCTATGGAAGATGCTGATTACATACATATGCACATATATGACACAAACAGTAAGCTTCATATTGCAAGAAGGCAATGAAAGGGGATGGTCAAATTTATGAGGAAAATTTTAATATTTTTCCTAACTGTTTATTGCTACCTTATGGCATACTTACCAAGCTCAGAATTGTATAATTTAAGACTTTTCATACCACAAATCTATTGATATTTAGATTCTAAATCAACTTCTAAGGGATTAAGTGTTTAAGAATGACAATACATGTCAATTTTATTGTTTACAGTCCTTAGCAACAAAATTAGACATTTTGACACAAGGCTTATAATTGTACTCTATTTGCTTAACCCTTGCTTCTGAAGGATTGCGCAGTATGTAGTAGCCTAAGTATTGAATGTTTTGTATTTTTCTTGCGAATATATCAAATTATTATTTTTATCAAGATTTCATGTTACATTTTGACGTATATTAAATGTATAGTTGACTCAGCTGTAAGAAATTGATTCCCATTACAAAGTTTTTAATCAAGTCTTTGGTATACATTAAACATAAAGATTGACATTTTCATGCTTGAAATTGTTAAATTTTGTACAATTTTGCATCAACAGAGGTCTTATAAAGATTTTCAACATTAAAAACTGACAAAGAGGTATAGTTTTTAAGATTTTGCCAAAATTGAGGTAGAAACAAGATTTTACACTTTGACTTGGCACCTTTCTTTAAATCAGTTTTGTCGGCGTTTCAGTGTCAACTGCTAACCTTCATAAAATATTCATTACTCAACCAATTTTCAAAAATAAAGGCCATTTTACTTGTTTTAGCAAGCAGAACACAGAAAATTAGTTAAAAGGAGAATTTGAAAAAATATTTACTATTAAGGTAGCAATACACAGTTAGGAGTTTGGTTTCGCATTTTGGCCCGGTGGATTTTTCAAATATGAAAGTTATTGTGTAATAAAATTCATTTTAGACAGCTGAGTACTAATTTAGCCTTCAAAGGTGGTTTATAAGAACATCAAGATTATTTTTACATGTTTTATGGGCTATTTTCTGTTTGACTCTCCGTATTTTCATAGCTAGACCGGTCATCGGTCCAGAAATTAATGTAATGTTTACAAACACTTTTTTCTACACGAAGTTTTTGACGCAATTTTACAAAAAATGAGACGAAAGACATATGATTTTCATTGGATTTATTGAAAGATATATGTAAACAGTTTCAGAAAAGGTATTACTTGAAGTGATTGAAATTCTACTTTTGGCCAAATTTTGGGAAATATGTGGCACCTTTTCCCCCTTTTGCTATATTTTATAACAAAAAATGCAGATTGTTGCCATGGATACACCAAAAGAAATTATATTTTACCATTTTATATACTGGATATAAAATCTATGGAAGATGCTGATTACATACATATGCACATATATGACACAAACAGTAAGCTTCATATTGCAAGAAGGCAATGAAAAGGGATGGTCAAATTTATGAGGAAAATTTTAATATTTTTCCTAACTGTTTATTGCTACCTTATGGCATACTTACCAAGCTCAGAATTGTATAATTTAAGACTTTTCATACCACAAATCTATTGATATTTAGATTCTAAATCAACTTCTAAGGGATTAAGTGTTTAAGAATGACAATACATGTCAATTTTATTGTTTACAGTCCTTAGCAACCAAAATTAGACATTTTGACACAAGGCTTATAATTGTACTCTATTTGCTTAACCCTTGCTTCTGAAGGATTGCGCAGTATGTAGTAGCCTAAGTATTGAATGTTTTGTATTTTTTCTTGCGAATATATCAAATTATTATTTTTATCAAGATTTCATGTTACATTTTGACGTATATTAAATGTATAGTTGACTCAGCTGTAAGAAATTGATTCCCCATTACAAAGTTTTTTAATCAAGTCTTTGGTATACATTAAACATAAAGATTGACATTTTCATGCTTGAAATTGTTAAATTTTGTACAATTTTGCATCAACAGAGGTCTTATAAAGATTTTCAACATTAAAAACTGACAAAAGAGGTATAGTTTTTAAGATTTTGCCAAAATTGAGGTAGAAACAAGATTTTACACTTTGACTTGGCACCTTTCTTTAAATCAGTTTTGTCGCGTTTCAGTGTCAACTGCTAACCTTCATAAAATATTCATTACTCAACCAATTTTCAAAATAAAGGCCATTTTACTTGTTTTAGCAAGCAGAACACAGAAAATTAGTTAAAAGGAGAATTTGAAAAAATATTTACTATTAAGGTAGCAATACACAGTTAGGAGTTTGGTTTCGCATTTTGGCCCGGTGGATTTTTCAAATATGAAAGTTATTGTGTAATAAAATTCATTTTAGACAGCTGAGTACTAATTTAGCCTTCAAAGGTGGTTTATAAGAACATCAAGATTATTTTTACATGTTTTATGGGCTATTTTCTGTTTGACTCTCCGTATTTTCATAGCTAGACCGGTCATCGGTCCAGAAATTAATGTAATGTTTACAAACACTTTTTTCTACGAAGTTTTGGCGCAATTTTACAAAAATGAGACGAAAGACATATGATTTTCATTGGATTTATTGAAAGATATATGTAAACAGTTTCAGAAAAGGTATTACTTGAAGTGATTGAAATTCTACTTTTGGCCAAATTTTGGGAAATATGTGGCACCTTTTCCCCCTTTTGCTATATTTTATAACAAAAAATGCAGATTGTTGCCATGGATACACCAAAAGAAATTATATTTTACCATTTTATATACTGGATATAAAATCTATGGAAGATGCTGATTACATACATATGCACATATATGACACAAACAGTAAGCTTCATATTGCAAGAAGGCAATGAAAAGGGATGGTCAAATTTATGAGGAAAATTTTAATATTTTTCCTAACTGTTTATTGCTACCTTATGGCATACTTACCAAGCTCAGAATTGTATAATTTAAGACTTTTCATACCACAAATCTATTGATATTTAGATTCTAAATCAACTTCTAAGGGGATTAAGTGTTTAAGAATGACAATACATGTCAATTTTATTGTTTACAGTCCTTAGCAACCAAAATTAGACATTTTGACACAAGGCTTATAATTGTACTCTATTTGCTTAACCCTTGCTTCTGAAGGATTGCGCAGTATGTAGTAGCCTAAGTATTGAATGTTTTGTATTTTTTCTTGCGAATATATCAAATTATTATTTTATCAAGATTTCATGTTACATTTTGACGTATATTAAATGTATAGTTGACTCAGCTGTAAGAAATTGATTCCCCATTACAAAGTTTTTAATCAAGTCTTTGGTATACATTAAACATAAAGATTGACATTTTCATGCTTGAAATTGTTAAATTTTGTACAATTTTGCATCAACAGAGGTCTTATAAAGATTTTCAACATTAAAAACTGACAAAAGAGGTATAGTTTTAAGATTTTGCCAAAATTGAGGTAGAAACAAGATTTTACACTTTGACTTGGCACCTTTCTTTAAATCAGTTTTTGTCGCGTTTCAGTGTCAACTGCTAACCTTCATAAAATATTCATTACTCAACCAATTTTCAAAAATAAAAGGCCATTTTACTTGTTTTAGCAAGCAGAACACAGAAAATTAGTTAAAAGGAGAATTTGAAAAAATATTTACTATTAAGGTAGCAATACACAGTTAGGAGTTTGGTTTCGCATTTTGGCCCGGTGGATTTTTCAAATATGAAAGTTATTGTGTAATAAAATTCATTTTAGACAGCTGAGTACTAATTTAGCCTTCAAAGGTGGTTTATAAGAACATCAAGATTATTTTTACATGTTTTATGGGCTATTTTCTGTTTGACTCTCCGTATTTTCATAGCTAGACCGGTCATCGGTCCAGAAATTAATGTAATGTTTACAAACACTTTTTCTACACGAAGTTTTTGACGCAATTTTACAAAAATGAGACGAAAGACATATGATTTTCATTGGATTTATTGAAAGATATATGTAAACAGTTTCAGAAAAGGTATTACTTGAAGTGATTGAAATTCTACTTTTGGCCAAATTTTGGGGAAATATGTGGCACCTTTTCCCCCCTTTTTGCTATATTTTATAACAAAAAAATGCAGATTGTTGCCATGGATACACCAAAAGAAATTATATTTTACCATTTTATATACTGGATATAAAATCTATGGAAGATGCTGATTACATACATATGCACATATATGACACAAACAGTAAGCTTCATATTGCAAGAAGGCAATGAAAAGGGATGGTCAAATTTATGAGGAAAATTTTAATATTTTTCCTAACTGTTTATTGCTACCTTATGGCATACTTACCAAGCTCAGAATTGTATAATTTAAGACTTTTCATACCACAAATCTATTGATATTTAGATTCTAAATCAACTTCTAAGGGATTAAGTGTTTAAGAATGACAATACATGTCAATTTTATTGTTTACAGTCCTTAGCAACCAAAATTAGACATTTTGACACAAGGCTTATAATTGTACTCTATTTGCTTAACCCTTGCTTCTGAAGGATTGCGCAGTATGTAGTAGCCTAAGTATTGAATGTTTTGTATTTTTCTTGCGAATATATCAAATTATTATTTTATCAAGATTTCATGTTACATTTTGACGTATATTAAATGTATAGTTGACTCAGCTGTAAGAAATTGATTCCCCATTACAAAGTTTTTAATCAAGTCTTTGGTATACATTAAACATAAAGATTGACATTTTCATGCTTGAAATTGTTAAATTTTGTACAATTTTGCATCAACAGAGGTCTTATAAAGATTTTCAACATTAAAAACTGACAAAAGAGGTATAGTTTTAAGATTTTGCCAAAATTGAGGTAGAAACAAGATTTTACACTTTGACTTGGCACCTTTCTTTAAATCAGTTTTTGTCGCGTTTCAGTGTCAACTGCTAACCTTCATAAAATATTCATTACTCAACCAATTTTCAAAAATAAAGGCCATTTTACTTGTTTTAGCAAGCAGAACACAGAAAATTAGTTAAAAGGAGAATTTGAAAAAATATTTACTATTAAGGTAGCAATACACAGTTAGGAGTTTGGTTTCGCATTTTGGCCCGGTGGATTTTTCAAATATGAAAGTTATTGTGTAATAAAATTCATTTTTAGACAGCTGAGTACTAATTTAGCCTTCAAAGGTGGTTTATAAGAACATCAAGATTATTTTTTACATGTTTTATGGGCTATTTTCTGTTTGACTCTCCGTATTTTCATAGCTAGACCGGTCATCGGTCCAGAAATTAATGTAATGTTTACAAACACTTTTTTTCTACACGAAGTTTTTGACGCAATTTTACAAAAAAATGAGACGAAAGACATATGATTTTCATTGGATTTATTGAAAGATATATGTAAACAGTTTCAGAAAAGGTATTACTTGAAGTGATTGAAATTCTACTTTTGGCCAAATTTTGGGGAAATATGTGGCACCTTTTCCCCCCTTTTTGCTATATTTTATAACAAAAAAATGCAGATTGTTGCCATGGATACACCAAAAAGAAATTATATTTTACCATTTTATATACTGGATATAAAATCTATGGAAGATGCTGATTACATACATATGCACATATATGACACAAACAGTAAGCTTCATATTGCAAGAAGGCAATGAAAAGGGATGGTCAAATTTATGAGGAAAATTTTAATATTTTTCCTAACTGTTTATTGCTACCTTATGGCATACTTACCAAGCTCAGAATTGTATAATTTAAGACTTTTCATACCACAAATCTATTGATATTTAGATTCTAAATCAACTTCTAAGGGATTAAGTGTTTAAGAATGACAATACATGTCAATTTTATTGTTTACAGTCCTTAGCAACCAAAATTAGACATTTTGACACAAGGCTTATAATTGTACTCTATTTGCTTAACCCTTGCTTCTGAAGGATTGCGCAGTATGTAGTAGCCTAAGTATTGAATGTTTTGTATTTTTCTTGCGAATATATCAAATTATTATTTTATCAAGATTTCATGTTACATTTTGACGTATATTAAATGTATAGTTGACTCAGCTGTAAGAAATTGATTCCCCATTACAAAGTTTTTTAATCAAGTCTTTGGTATACATTAAACATAAAGATTGACATTTTCATGCTTGAAATTGTTAAATTTTGTACAATTTTGCATCAACAGAGGTCTTATAAAGATTTTCAACATTAAAAAACTGACAAAAGAGGTATAGTTTTTAAGATTTTGCCAAAAATTGAGGTAGAAACAAGATTTTACACTTTGACTTGGCACCTTTCTTTAAATCAGTTTTTGTCGCGTTTCAGTGTCAACTGCTAACCTTCATAAAATATTCATTACTCAACCAATTTTCAAAATAAAAGGCCATTTTACTCGTTTTAGCTAGCAGAACACAGAAAATTAGTTAAAAGGGAGAATTTGAAAAAAATATTTACTATTAAGGCATACTTACCAAGCTCAGAATTGTATAATTTAAGACTTTTCATACCACAAATCTATTGATATTTAGATTCTAAATCAACTTCTGAGGGGATTAAGTGTTTAAGAATGACAATACATGTCAATTTTATTGTTTACAGTCCTTAGCAACCAAAATTAGACATTTTGACACAAGGCTTATAATTGTACTCTATTTGCTTAACCCTTGCTTCTGAAGGATTGCGCAGTATGTAGTAGCCTAAGTATTGAATGTTTTGTATTTTTCTTGCGAATATATCAAATTATTATTTTATCAAGATTTCATGTTACATTTTGACGTATATTAAATGTATAGTTGACTCAGCTGTAAGAAATTGATTCCCCATTACAAAGTTTTTAATCAAGTCTTTGGTATACATTAAACATAAAGATTGACATTTTCATGCTTGAAATTGTTAAATTTTGTACAATTTTGCATCAACAGAGGTCTTATAAAGATTTTCAACATTAAAAACTGACAAAGAGGTATAGTTTTTAGATTTTGCCAAAATTGAGGTAGAAACAAGATTTTACACTTTGACTTGGCACCTTTCTTTAAATCAGTTTTTGTCGCGTTTCAGTGTCAACTGCTAACCTTCATAAAATATTCATTACTCAACCAATTTTCAAAATAAAAGGCCATTTTACTTGTTTTAGCAAGCAGAACACAGAAAATTAGTTAAAGGGAGAATTTGAAAAAATATTTACTATTAATAGTAAATATTTTTCAAATTCTCCTAACTAATTTTCTGTGTTCTGCTAAAACAATAAAATGGCCTTTATTTTGAAAATTGGTTGAGTAATGAATATTTTATGAAGGTTAGCAGTTGACACTGGCGACAAAGAAAAACTGATTTAAAGAAAGGTGCCAAGTCAAAGTGTAAAATCTTGTTTCTACCTCAGTGGCAAAATCAAAAAACTATACCTCTTTGTCAGTTTTTAATGTTGAAAATCTTTATAAGACCTCTGTTGATGCAAAATTGTACAAAATTTAACAATTTCAAGCATGAAAATGTCAATCTTATGTTTAATGTATACCAAAGACTTGATTAAAAACTTTGTAATGGGGAATCAATTCTTACAGCTGAGTCAACTATACATTTAATATGCGTCAAATGTAACATGAAATCTTGATAAAATAATAATTTGATATATTCGCAAGAAAAATACAAAACATTCAATACTTAGGCTACTACATACTGCGCAATCTTCAGAAGCTGGGTTACAAATAGAGTACAATTATAAGCCTTGTGTCAAAATGTCTAATTTTGTTGCTAAGGACTGTAAACAATAAAATTGACATGTATTGTCGTTAAACACTTAATCCTTAGAAGTTGATTTAGAATCTAAATATCAATAGATTTGTGGTATGAAAAGTCTTAAATTATACAATTCTGAGCTTGGTAAGTATGCCATAAGGTAGCAATAAACAGTTAGGAAAAATATTAAAATTTTCCTCATAAATTTGACCATCCCTTTTCATTGCCTTCTTGCAATATGAAGCTTACTGTTTGTGTCATATATGTGCATATGTATGTAATCAGCATCTTCCATAGATTTTATATCCAGTATATAAAATGGTAAAATATAATTTCTTTTGGTGTATCCATGGCAACAATCTGCATTTTTGTTATAAAATATAGCAAAAGGGGAAAAGGTGCCACATATTTCCCCAAAATTTGGCCAAAAGTAGAATTTCAATCACTTCAAGTAATACCTTTTCTCAAACTGTTTACATATATCTTTCAATAAATCCAATGAAAATCATATGTCTTTCGTCTCATTTTTTGTAAAATTGCGTCAAAAACTTCGTGTAGAAAAAAAGTGTTTGTAAACATTACATTAATTTCTGGACCGATGACCGGTCTATCTATGAAAATACGGAGAGTCAAACAGAAAATAGCCCATAAAACATGTAAAAATAATCTTGATGTTCTTATAAACCACCTTTGAAGGCTAAATTAGTACTCAGCTGTCTAAAATGAATTTTATTACACAATAACTTTCATATTTGAAAAATCCACCAGGGCCAAAATGCGAAACCAAACTCCTAACTGTGTATTGCTACCTTAAAATAAGACCATCAGACGTCAGAGCAATCTCGGATTTATAATCACAGATACTCTGAAGATTGGTTTAGTAAATTTGATTCACATCGTTAATTATAAAAACGTAATTGCGTACAGTATTCGAAAGTCAAAATCAAGGGGGGAAATCCATATATATCTTAATTTCAATAACTGAACGTCGTTATGCAAATCTATCACGTCACTGTTTGTCGTCATGGGGTTTGCTCCAATAGAATAGGTAGGGTCATTGTATAATGCCTACATCAAGCCAAGCTATGATTTTACGTAATATAGAATCAAAATACCATATACCATTAAGTTCTTACAGAGCAGGATCCAGAACAGGATCCGCTTCTTCTTTTACGAGGCCTGCAGAGGTAAGCAATGTAAATATCAATGAATTGTTTGACAGGGCATGTTTAAGTCAAGACGTCAAATATTTGGAAGCTTACATGCATGGCAACGAAAATGAAATACGTACAAAGATGAGCAAGATTTTAAAGTTGAAAGGTTTTAAATCAGTTTTATCCTACAACCCGGTCATAAATAGTTTTCAATGGAAATTCTATAAAGAAACTGGCGATAAAGTCAGACCGAAAACTGGTTGTTTAGTCCGTAGGAGCGAAGATGAACGAAATGGCGAAATTTACAGAGCAAAGTCGGCAGCTGTAGAAGGAAGACAAGTTTCCTTTACAGATGACATTAGGGCAGCTTCCGATTATAAGCTACCTGAAAACATTCGTTCGTTAGGGTTTCGAGATCCGTTCAGAGAAAAAGAAGCTAGAGCTAAGCCACCAGCCACCCATTTTAAAAAGAATGTTACAAAGAGCGAAGATAAAGGCGAAACTATCATTACATCTACAAAGATGGAAGCCAGTGAGGTCAGTGACCAAGATATTGATATACTTAAAAGGTAACATATCCACTATATAAATACATCATTAACAGTACTTTAAACAAATCAAAAATTGATCTAAAATATATTTGTGATGGGATATGTTTTGTTCAAAACTCGCCAAGACTCGGAACGATTAAAAGCTTGACATATGAAATAGACGTTAGACATATTTTTGATTGTTAAATTCTTGAAAAAAATTCACTAGACATGCACTGTAATTGGAAAAGGAGGTTTATTAATTCTCGACGGAACTTAGCCATCAGCTAGGGTAAATACCACAACAATAAACGAAAAACATCTTTCCCCTAGTTCAAATTTTTTAACACCCAGGGTCGGAAAGTAGTATAATTTGAATGATAAAGTGTATGCGTAAAATATTCTGCAACAGTTGTACCTTACCACAAAATATGATATTCAGTGAACATATTGCAGCTGAAGACAATTTGGATACAATGTTGAAGTTTAAATTTTTTCATTTCAGCCATCTATGTTGTGATGTTATACTATTGTTTCAGAAAAGGGAGAAGGTTTGGTACCATTAAAACGTTTAATCCCGCTGCAAATGTTTGCACCTGTCCTAAGTCAGGAATCTGATGTACAGTAGTTGTTTGTTTATGTAATTTATACGTGTTTCTCGTTTCTCGTTTTTTATATAGACTAGACCGTTGGTTTTCCCGTTTGAATGGTTTTACACTAGTATTTTTGGGGCCCTTTATAGCTTGTTGTTCGGTGTGAGCCAAGGCTCCGTGTTGAAGGCCGTACATTGACCTATAATGGTTTACTTTTATAAATTGTTATTTGGATGGAGAGTTGTCTCATTGGCACTCACACCACATCTTCCTATATCTATATATGAAACGAGTTTCTGGTGATAATAATGTTAAGGAAATCATTGAACCAATGAATGCATATATATACTAATGTCTTAACTAAGTCCCATTTGCACCTTTTTTTTACATTTATTCCGAATCCATAACGTGTAAAAATCGACAAAAAAGATTTCATTCGGTGATTGTTGTTCGAAAACTTTGGCTGCAAGTTAACCGTTTTCGGGTTTTGTTACCGAAGTAAACCGAATCGTGACCCTTAACAATCAACATAGAATGGACCACGTGAACAATAAGACTGATGATAAAGCAATGTTAAATTGATTTTTTTTTCTTTATTTTCCACGCTTTCCCATGTGTTTATCAAACTTTGTCATAACAGTTGTTAAAATAATTTGGTGTATTTAAAAGTTTTGTTTTATTATCGCGGTTAAAACTGTCTTCCTTCAACATTTGTCCCTTTTCTCTCATCACGGTTTTTCCTCCACACTTGCGCTGTTCGATTGCCGGATTTCTAACGAAAGGTGCCATGGTTAAGGTCACTGCATGCATACGGAAAAACTGTCTGCGATTTAATAATTTAATTCTAAAGAAAGATTTTTAACCAAAAAAAAAGATTTTCGGTTGAAAGAAAGTCTTTGTACACGTATTGTTGTTTGTTTTTTTTTTTTTTGTAAAACTTAGCCTTTCACGTATACTCTATACATGTATATATAAATCATATTCATCTTTTCTTTTTAATTTGTAGGATGATATGACATTAATTAATAATTTAACTAAAATGTACATGTAATCAAGTTGTTACGCTGAGACAGTTTTCATAAAATTTTAAAACAAGAAAGCAGCAACATAATTACGACGGAGCTAAATTCTACCATAGGCGGCAAGGAAAAGACCCCTTTTTCATTTTTTAAGCATTCTGTAATGTCTTAACTTATTGTGTTCTTGTTGTTTTCCATACGATACACTTGTTTATAACTTTGATTTGATTCCCTGTTATTATTTTGGAAAATAATAATAGATTGTCAAAATTTATAACTGACTACTGTTATTGTTATACCTTATTGAAAAAGAGCAAGAACACATTAATTAAGAGAAAATAAGTTAAAATATTACAGAATATTTTGCACACAATAAAATAGAAAAGGGATTCATTCTTCGTAGCGCAAAATATTACAAAAATTTACTTAAAAAATAGAAAAAGGGGTCCATTCCCCCAAGCTGCGCCGGCCTATGAATAATTATTCTTCGTCCCTAAAAGTAAATTTCTACTACGCACATTCACCTTATTTTTGTAAGTTGTTTGTTTGGCGTTAGGTTCTTTTTGTGTTAAATTATATTTCCATTCTGTTAGATCAACAGGTGCCTATAGGGATGTCGAAGAATCGCTAGTTCCACCCCAAAAATGGGATACAAATAAATATGAAGACAGATGTTACCCGGCTACACATACACTCAAAATCTGTCCAGAAAAACGCCCCCTTGTGGTGTGCTTCAGTCTACCAGAAAATGAAAAGTATTCCCACAAACAGGTCAAAGATATGCTTGTGAACGAATTTAATTGTGATATCGTAAAGCTTCAGTTTGACCCATTGTCTGTACGGGCTGGCGATACTGTTGTGAGAAATAGATGGTTGGCGGAAGTTTCAAGCAAGGTGGAAGCTGATCACATGGTTCGTGCTGGATTCAAACTTGATGACGTCCAAATTGTTATAAAAGCCTTAGACGAGGTAACAAGCAGAGAACACCAAACGTATTTGTATCTAGAAAAGATTAGAGGCGAGAAAGGGACTTGAAATTACCACTTTCTCTTAAAAAGCTAAATCGGCACCCAAAATTATGAAAACTGTCAAAGTAAATTAAGAAATAAAACTAATATATGCATTACATTTATTGTCTTGTGCAATTAGTCCACGTGACACACTCTCCACTTCTTACAATTAGACCACGTGACACACTCCATTTCTTACAATTAGTCAATATGACACACTCTCCACTTCTTACAACTGGACATACTCAAACTTGATCATAAACTGTTTTATAGAACACACAAAAGGGATATATAGATAACATCTATAGCCAAAATATTCAAAACACAATTGAATAAAACTTAATACAATGTACTTTTAGAAAGAATGAAATATCAATTTATCTAAGGATAACCATAACCTGGTATCTTTAACAGAGATATAGAAACCCTTACTTGTAATTGTAAGCAGACGACATTATTTTACAAGTCAAACAATACATCAAACTCAATTCAGAAACCATAAAAATACTATTAACAAAGATTCCTATAACCCATAATACAGATACAATGTACAACATATACCTTGACATATAGTGTATAGATACCCTCTACTGTTGTCCACTGGATATATGTTGGTTATATTTGTTCCTGGGTTGCTGTCTCATTGACGTTACCAAATCTCCTTTTATACATATGACACAATTGAATTTTGGAATAAATTCCATAATCTATTTGAAACGTTTTGAAATGGAGTATAAACATGATAAACAACTCATGCATAAACGTTAAAATATTTTTCCCGAATATCAACGAAATCTATATTTTCTAGTCAAACATGTTCATTAGATAATTGCAATTGCAAGGTATAGATTTCCGTTGCGAATTAATTTTCAAAACACATTCGTATGTTATTCTAGTAAGTGCATGCAATTCGAGACATAGAAATAACACACTGATCTTTTAGTTAAATTTTTCAAAGTTTTCCCATTTCCAGTTTTTTCATGTTATTTATTCAAAGAATGTAACGTTTACCTCAACATTTATTCTCCATAAATTCAAAAAGCATTATCTAATATGAGGTCTGATATCCGTATAAAGTATTCCAACTTCGAAACTGGATCATACAAGCAGATAAGAATTAAAGAAATGTAAATTACCGGTATCACCTAAAAAGGGGGACACAGCAGTACAAGAACTGCGCATGCGGTAAACCGAAAACCACAAAGACGAGGTAAAGTGAAGATATGTCAGGACCAGTTGTCTTTTATCATAACAAGTGTTTTCAAATATAATTACTGCCTTAGATAATCACTGTAATTCTCTACAAATCGAGAAAGGAAATGACTCCCCTCAAAAAATACAGTACACGGGATAATTCAGAGTGGCAAGCTGCTAAAGTAAACGGAACCAACAGGAAACATATCGAACTGTGAAAAGCTTTTAAGATTGACTGTTATTTGATTAACGTCCAGTGGAAACTATTTAATGCATTTTTCAGAACGACAACAAATTAACAATACACTTCATAAATAGACTCTGCTATTTGGAAGGGCCGGTATTAAAAGTTGACAATTTCGACTGCCACTCGAAGTTTATGGTGTGATGGATACAGAACTATATTTCCGGCACAGTCAAACGGACGCCTCTTGCAGTACAGATATGGTTACATACCATAATGTTAAAATAAAAGAAAGAAGTATTAAGTCAGAATGTTAGGGACTCTAGAAACTCGTGAATTCTCAAAATGAGAAAGAGCGCATGACCATGCAATAGTACAATGTGTAAGCTGATTTGATAAAAAACGGAAACAAAATTTGTATACATAATAATCTTCTTTTTTTTTGTTAGTTTTCATGTCGAAGGTCGGTGGTTCAATCCGGCCTCCTCCACCAATAAAAACTGACCGCCACGAAATATGTAACAGTGCTGAATGTGGCGTTAAACACCAAACAATCAATCAATCAATTAATCTTTTTTTGTTAGTTCTGCTATCATATTGATATAGTGGTTATTACTTATATACGTACATACCAAAGCTAAGCCAAAATATTATGTGTGTTCAAAAATAAAGTAAGTACGCATGGATATTCTTTCTCAGGTATGTTTTTTGCTTTACTGAAATAAATTTTATTTGCTTCAATGGGATGACGATTTTATTCCATGTCCACACAAATCAATAAAACGTAAACTTTAAGACATAATGACAATGAGGGTAGAAAGAAAAACGCTTAACTCAGATATACATATATATGCCTGGCCTTATTTTCAAATCTTAAAAATATATTTACAGTTTTAAAAGTTATATCATATCACTTAATTAAAAAGTTGATAAGAAACTTTTAGACGGAGACGATTGGCTATTTTATGACATTTTCGTGTTTTAATCATAATGATTTATCTTTCGGTTGATCTATGTACCATAAAAGACATCTCAAGTGTTTTTCATACATGAAAAGTTTAATATTTAAAAAAAACCAGGATATTTAAATTATGAACCCACATACATACAAATTAAATCTTTTAATTGGTTTTACTTTATTCTAAAAAATCAATTTATCTGTTTAGAATCTTAAGTGATCATTTATTCCACTAGCAACTTAGAATACCTATATAACTTAAATAACATTTCTTTTTTACACGTAATAGTTTGTGTATAAACAGGAATGTATACTTACTGACGTTCTGTGCAATAGAAACAGTCGTATACTCAAAATGTTTCGTAGAATCGCAATGCTTGTTATACAAGAACAAATCCGACCGACAAAGTTCGCTCGTAAATGGCGACGAAAGGTAAAGACGAAAACAACATTGGAATCTACTTTAAAAGAAAGTGAAACTAAGCTAAAGTGTGTTAAGCCTAAGATACTGACGAAATCAAATTCCTTCAGAACGAAAGGATCGGCGAAGTTAACTACGAACGCAGCATTGGAATCGTCCGTGTCAAGCGTTTCTACATTTAATAAATCTTCCAAATCAAACACACCTCGCGCACCAAAGAAAGAAAAAGTCAAGTAAGTGATACTTGTTTTCAAGTAATTTATTCATTTTTATAATTATGTATGTGCAAGTGAGAAAAAATGCAGCTCACAAGATCAAAGGCTTTTGACTATGACGTCATGTCTTTGATCCGTCAATGACGTCATAGGTGCGATTCGTCAATGGCAATAGACAACTTTCGAGTTCGATGCATTTCAATCAAAAACTTTGGTTTTAGTGAACATCATTCGTGCGTTTAGGGGCGTCGTCACTTCCGTTCCAATGTTGAGCAAGTGGTTGGAGAACTATGATGTTATATTGCACGAATTATTCGGCAAATTGAATTCTCATAATTGACAATCAGCACTGCTGTCATTAGGGAATTGTGATTAAGTACCTACGGAACAAACATTATTTCTAGTTTATCCTGCACAATGACGATCACTAAGATGCTTGATGAACGTAAATAGTGCAGGGATACAGGCGATCCCTCAATCTGGTAAATGACGTCATAAAGGCGCGCTTAATTGACGAGTTTTTTCCGGTGAAGGACAAACTCGAAAGTGGTCTATTGCTACACAGTTGGCGTTCCTGACCGTTGCAGTTGTATGTTGGTGTATCTGATTCAAGATAAAGACACCCCATGCAAAATTTGTTGAATTAGTTTGAACTGAACTTAACTGCTTAAAAGCTATGTCACAGGTAATAATACACATTTATTTCGGCTATTGATCATTCATTTTTATTGATGCACACAAATAAGTGATAATGTATCCCCTTTCCATGTCTCCCTTGAATTATCCCAAGATCTTGATATATCTGCCCTCGAACTAAATTAAAAGCCCTTTGACAGATATCCAGATCTTGGTATAACAGGGCAGTTATGGAAAAGGGCTAGTATGTTTATTGGTCTTCCCTTAGCCTTCAGCATCCACCTCAACACGAACTCCAATATCACCGTTTTAGACGTCAAACGAGTTTAACTTTGGCCCCACATTATTACCAACTTGATAATGTTTGGCGATCGGATAAGATTTCAAATGAAACAATCGTCCACCAGAGAGAAAAGGACGAGGGTGTAATTTAGCAACTAGATCGATAGGTCGCCGTACGCCTTCACCAATGAGCAAAACCCATACCGTATAGCGAGCAATAAAAGGCCGCAGCGTGACAAAATGTGAACATAATTCAAATGAGAAAACCAACGGCCTGATTTATGATAAACAATAAAGAAAAAACAAATATGGTAGACAGCAACCAATGACATTCACTGAATTACTGCAGGCTCCTGGTATCGGACAGACACCTAAAGAATTACTCTGGGTTAATCATGTTTATGAGCGCTCAACCCTACCCTAACCTACAGCAGCGGTGTAACAGCACAACACAGGAACAACTGTGAAAAATAGATGGAAAGGATTGTTTACGATGTACTACCTGTATGATATATACGTTTTGAATTAAAATCCCTGCCGTATTTTTTAAATATCAGCTGCTCTACATGTAAAATAATGTGCTTCATTTAAACACTCCCTGTGCGCTTACTAGCAAAAAAAAGCTTCATATTGTATAATTTGCAGCTGACATTTTACGATATAAATATGCAGAAAACTAATAATTGGTACATTTTTTATTTGAAACTTTGAAGTCAACAGGCTACCAAATATAGGATAGCAAGATTATTCAAACACTGCTTAGAAGTTACTTGTGAATGGTTTGTCATTTTGTTTATTTCTTTAAGTTTAAATACAGCCTATTCCAAATTGGACGGATACATATCAAATCATGGGATTTAAACTTTTCCCCTCCCCTCCCCGAAAAATAAGAGGACTAATCAGGTATATCTTCAGTATTTATCAGTCCAAAACAACTTGATTAAACAATATTTTAGTATTCACAATTTTACAGATACTTAAAAATGAATCTTGTATATTATTCTTGAATTTACAGGTATTCTAATGAAATCTTTGAGGACGTAATGGCAGAAATTAAAAAGTACGCTAAAAGTGAAACAAAGTCACAACCAGAGTCTATTCCAAATGCTTTGGTGTTTGATCTGGGCGGAAGTCACGCCTCACATGAAGATGTATACTATCAGCTGAAAAGTCTGTTATATTCAAACAAAGAGTGTCACATGAAATCTCTTCAGTACTTTCCAATGTCTTTCAGATGGATCATTTTATTAGATAGTAAGAAATCGCGTGATTTGCTCGCCGGAAGTGTTATAATCGTCAATGGCAACAGAGTGACATTGAGACGTTACGATGATATTATTGCACTGGAATATAAAAAATCTTCGAGAGCAAGTGGATTTATTGATACTGTTAAAGATTACTAATTGTCACACTCCTGGTGTAGTTATTATAATTGTTGGGATGAGATACTAAACCAGTATTTTCGTGCATCAACTTACTAAAATATCCCTGCTACGCAGACGCATGTATATATATCACAGAGACTTGTCAGCACATTGTACAGACACAAATACACAATTATTTACTGTAAACTACTCTCAGATACTACTCTAAAGACAAGTCTATATGTTATGCTGATATATTAATAGTCAATCCAGAGAGCACGTAAAACTCGTTTACCCACCGCATTTTATGTTCGACCCTATTCAGACTATCTGGATGTTGTTTTGTTCGTACCTCCATTTTTTTCTGCGGAGTCGAACGTTGTTGGTTGTGACCTTATTGTACTGTCCAATATTTTTGGTGATTCTTGTTATCTTTTTCATTTGTAGTTTGTAATCAAAGAATTATTTTAAATTAAAGCACTTTTCATGACATTGTAACACTCTTTAGCATTATGTTGGAAATACTTTATGCATATGTTTTGGAATTGTTCTATCAGTATCAGTTTTACTGCTTTTACTTTTGTTTTTACTGTTCGTGGTGTAAAATCAATCAGTATGTTTATGTATTGTATTTTTACAACAAACAGAATGAAATTTATTTCTTTAAGTTGGTCTTCACTGTCCAAGCTCCAGTGAAGTATCCCTTTGAACTACTTTCTAAATACGAAAGAAAATACTCGGAGTTTAATAAAAAAAAAAACCCAATACATTTGAAACTTTTATTTCATTTAGTCCACAGTCACATTTAGAAAAAGCACCAGGAGACCGACAATGCAAATATGAACACATAAATATACTTGCAGTATGGTAGACAAAGTTACATAACAAAAACAATCAAATTTCATACCAGAAGTCACAAATCAATACTTCTTATACATACAATATATATTCAAACTTTAATCTATAAAGAAAGAAAAATAATGGGAAATAATTAAGGTTCCATTTACGTAAAACTGTTAATAAATTATATCTAATTTTATCCTTTTGTAAAAAGAGACATCGCAAAAAGAGGATATATGTCTGTGTAACATAGTGGGATGTATTTTTTTCATAGACGAGGCCTGCTTGGATGATTACGAAAGAAAAGATACTGCATTTAATCGCTAGTAAGATATGAACAGTGGATATAGCAACGTTCATATCTTGGTATATATGAGTCCACCTGCCTGACTAGATAGAACACATTATATTCGGGGAGCGTAATTCAAAGTTTAGTTTAATTTAACGAGATAAGGTTCTAAATTCAAGTCAGTTTTAACTTTTGAATACAATATTCCTCTAGATGAACTGTTTTTTTTACTCGGCGAATCAACTCTTCTGGATAAACCGTCCTTGTAGATACTGTTTAATGTTAATCTTTAAAAATTGATATAGACAAATTCTTGAACATTCCTTCAGCTCAGTAGCCATGTTTGAGTACTGACATGATTTATAACGTATTTTCTAAGTTCTCTGATGATAAATTAAGAACTTTTGAAGAAATTTAGATTCCATCACCCCAGATACGGATCCAGGATTTAAAAAAAATGGGGGGGGGCAAACAAGGCAAAGATTCGAATGTTATATGTAAAAGTCTACGCATTAACCATACATGTATATGTATCTCCATAAGGAGGGACTGGACGCCTTGTCCCCCCTAAATCCGCCTCTGCTCTCTCATGCAAAGTTGACCTCAAATGAATTAGGCTATTCTTTTTAGGTTCTTTTGGTCATATGGCTCCTAACGTTCATACGTATTCATACATCCTTGGCTTTTAAGTGTTTAGGTTATATGGCTCCTAACGTTCATACGTATTCATACATCCTTGGCTTTTAAGTGTTTAGGTTATATGGCTCCTAACGTTCATACGTATTCATACATCCTTGGCTTTTAAGTGTTTAGGTCATAAGGCTCCTAACGTTCATACGTATTCATACATCCTTGGCTTTTAAGTGTTTAGGTCATATGGCTCCTAACGTTCATACGTATTCATACATCCTTGGCTTTTTAAGTGTTTAGGTCATAAGGCTCCTAACGTTCATACGTATTCATACATCCTTGGCTTTTAAGTGTTTAGGTCATATGGCTCCTAACGTTCATACGTATTCATACATCCTTGGCTTTTTAAGTGTTTAGGTCATATGGCTCCTAACGTTCATACGTATTCATACATCCTTGGCTTTTAAGTGTTTAGGTCATATGGCTCCTAACGTTCATACGTATTCATACATCCTTGGCTTTTTAAGTGTTTAGGTCATATGGCTCCTAACGTTCATACGTATTCATACATCCTTGGCTTTTAAGTGTTTAGGTCATATGGCTCCTAACGTTCATGCCTAATATGCCAAAAGTACAAACACTGATACACTTTCAGTATGGGTCATACCACCAGAAGGAAGTGGACTATTTCTAAATTACAGCTATACTGGTTACCTGGAATTGCTTGACGTCATGTAGTAAACATTTGATGCATATTCAGGATGATGATCAGCAATGCGACAACAAACAAAATAACTGCCACTGTACATGCGACTGTCATACATGTGAGAGGTTTAGCGAGCTATTAAAACCAGGTTTAATCCACCATTTTCTACACAAGGAAATGCCTGTACCAAGTCAGGAATATGACAGTTGTTTTCTATTCATTTGATGTGTTTGAGCTTTTGATTTTGCCTTTTGATAAGGGACTTTCCCTTTATGAATTTTTACTTATTCCCGATACAGTTACGGTGGGGGGTAATGCCGTCGCTAACGTAAAAGCAACGTCAAACTGTGAAATATCGGGAAAAGATGCATTTTTCGACTGATTTTAATCATTAGCTTAAAAACGAGTACATGGACCCTTATTTTTTAAAATGATGTTTTGCTTGATTATGTATGTCGATGATTTGTACCAATTTTGTTTTTTGATGTGTTTGAGCTTTTGATTTTGCCATTTGATAAAGGATTTCCGTTTTGAATTTTCATAGGTCGGTATTTTTGCTATTTTACTTTTTGCCATGCATTTGCACGAAGATGGCAAGTTTTTTAGATCCATTAAGGCTTTTACATGTTAAAGCTCTTAAACTTTTTTGCGGCTTTCAAACTTTTGGTCTCGAGCGTATCATGCGTACAGAAATCTGTATCGTCTCTCAGATTTATTAACAAATATGTAATATAGTGCCTCGTTTGACATTTAATTCCCCTTTATCTTTGATAAGGATACTTATTTGAGATTTTACATTTTAAAAGAGACAAATAGTATTTTTCTGAATTAAAATTCACCTTTTTCATATTTTAAATCGGAAAGACAAATAAAGATCAAACAAGTTGAAATGTGATCGAGTTACTGCTGACTTATCATTCGGTAAACATGAAGTTGATGGGCGATGGATAAAACTTATTAATTAGCGATGGATAGGAAAGCGCATCACACACTAAGTATATACAATGTGGTTTATTTGCCAATGAAACAACTATCCAATACAGTAAAAATAACATGGATGTAAGCAACTATATGACTTATTTATTAGTTGTTATTGTCTATGAATTAGCTACCAGTAACTGCGATTTTTCTTATGTCGGTGCTTTGTGCCTATTGTTTTTATGTTAGTGGTTTTTCTGCCTCGTACCGATCTTTTGAGTTAAACCAGTTGCAACTGTTTATTAAAGTTTATTCTGATGTTGTACTATAACACCACTGTCCCAGGTTTGGCAGGGTTGAGTGCTCACCAACTCACGAGCTTTTAGTACATTGGTTGTCGTTAGTTCATGTCTGTCAGATTATTTTTTTCGTTTACTGTTTTGTTAGGCCGTTAGTTTTATCGTTTGGGTTGTTTCACATTTTTCATGTCGGGGCTTTTATAGCCGACAGTATGAGTTTGTTTCATTGTTGAAGGCAGTACGTTGGCCTATAATTGCTTACTACCACTTCATTCTATAGTTAACTTTGGTGGATATTTGTCCTAATGGCAATCATACGACATCTCCTAATTTTTATATTAGCCACCCTCCACAATGAGCAAAAGGTTATACCGTATATGTCAGCTATAAAAGGTCCCAACATGGCAAAATGTGAAACAACTTAAAAGAAAAAACTGACGGCCTGGTTTATAACCAAACAGATATGAACGACAACCATTGATTTACAGGCTCCTGACTTGGGACATGCACATATGATGTGACTGTAAAAATCAGTTAGAAATGGCTCGACTCATCTGATTGGCACAAAGCACAAAAAACTACTAGTTACATAAACACAAAAAGTACCAATCATAGAGTGCTCGTTATTACTTCAAATATACTACATGCTAGTTGTAACAACTAATAAATCTTGTTCTCCCAGACTCGAGTATCAATCAGTACACAACCATCGGATTTAGTATAAAGCGTCATAAACAGTGTGCGGAAAGCATGACCTTATACAATGTCAACATATCAGTACATAAAGGATGTAGAACCACAAGTTTTTATTAATGTATAGCATTACATTTTAGTTTTTTTTTTTATTGACAAAAACAATTTAAAATGTTAATATCGGTAAAATCAATAACCAAAAATACTTCTACGGTGTTAAATTGACTTATTAGACATAAGATTTTTTCAAATGACCAACCTGAGACTACTATAGTAGTCTCTTATAGTAGTCTCTGGACCAACGAACTTTCGTGGATAGTATCTAAATTTACGGGCTTTATAAACAACAGTACTGTGAAAATAAGGTTTACCATCCCGTTTGTAGTACGATTCTACAAGTGCAGCCAAATTTCAAAACCAAATCTTTGTATCTATAAAAGAATTTAATAAAAGTTTTAATTAATTTGAAGTAACGAAATCCCTGACTTCATAACCAGTAACAACGTTCATTTCAATCTAAAATGTCTCTACAAACATAAATGAAGCTTGATATCGAATTAATTTCATGAATTTATAGTTTCTGAGAAAATGCGACAAAAATTTTAAACAGGGTCATGGTGTTAGAATGTACAAGTATGCGGTAAACAGGAAGTTGGTGAGTGATGAATGTGAAAGTGCACCGAACGGTATAATATGTCCACATGAAATTGTCACCAAATTTCAAGAAGTTCTGATTTGCAGTTTCTCACAAAAATGAATAAAAAAAAACCAACATAATTTTACAGGCTGGTTAACCAACATACCCTTCTCCTGAGCGGGCGCATAATAAGAAATACATAGCAGTGATGTCCATCGCTATGACTGCATAATAACTGAATTATTTTATTGCCTTTATAACATTTTGATGGCTTATATTTTTCTTTTTTTAATGGTATCATTAGATAACTAGTATCAAAACCAGATAGATTGCTTAGAAATAAAGCAAACTTAGTTCATAAGTAATTAGAAGTATTCACGAACGTACATTCAAGAAATCGACATCAAATGAGTGAACAATATTATATTTTTTGTAGCATGAAAATATGTAATAAAATTGATTTATTAGTAAAAGTTGCACCCGTGGGACTAACTTCTCGTTGTACCAGTGCAATTATAATCAAACCTATGTATAAACATAATAATTCAACGATGTTTAATACAATTCATCCCTGTTCTAAAATAGCATCCTTTGTTCATAACGAAACCACACAACCAACTGTAAGTAGAGCACGTCCTGTGTTTCTCCTTATCTGTATATGGGTTTTCGGAATATGTTATGAAGACTTAGTATTGAGTGGATCCTCTCATCGGAAACTGTTCACACATTATTTAAAAGGTAAATCCGTTCATTCATGAACCTTTAAGTCATGGCTGACGTTTACTTAATTCTATTTGTGTGCTTGGAAATTAAAAAAAAACAAAAACAATCTGGTAAAGAGGTACACTAAGATGAGCATAATTGAATGTAACATTCCTGTAATACCCGGTAGTCCGTTGTCAAATTACAGACTTTTGTTTCGAATTAAAAAAAATCAAAATACCACTGCTTAATTCCATTAGTAATTTCACCTTCATTCACTTGAATGATCGTCTTGAAGAGATCATGTTGATTCGTACCACATGGGTTTCAGATCGCGGTAAAAAATGTTATGCTTTAACTAACTACCTGCCTGACCGATTATTATATACAAATTAATTATTATCATGACTTTATTATGGTTCCATTAACTTCAAAACAGTGTAGGTTACATGTTGGCTATTCTTTTACAGATACATTATTTCTAGCCGTATAGTACCTCAAGTTTTATGCATCCCCAGATTTCATATGTTTGGTTTAAAGAGTTCCAAATGAAGGTCAATCCAGAAAAGCGTTTTTAGGCACTTAATTTAAATTTTTGTATTTACACATTAAAATACAGATATTAAAATGTTTAATTAACATAAAAGAAGAAGACTGTTCCATTCCTATTTACCACCAATAAGATGTTCGTGTTAGAATTTAAATCAATTCCCCGTGGTTGATGGATGCCGCTATCCTGACTGAGCACGACTTTATGTTGTTGTCCGTCTGGTGATAATACTACCACACTATGATTTACCGACGACGCGACAAAAATGCGTAAATGTTGATCGGTAGTGATTGAACAAGGACATTTTATTATCTTAACATCTTGAAACTTTCATCTGTATTTTTTATCCTTAAGACTTTGACAGATAATTGTACTTTCCTTATAGCTAGAGTAAACAATTCGTCTTCCACATTTTGTTACGTGTACGCATGCCCACGTTGACATACGATCATGTGGTACGAGACAGGAAATTTTAGAATCCGAAATCTTCATCATCTGTATGCCTTTTGACCTTTCACACCATATTAATCTGCCTTCGTCATGTTGTAACCCGTAACAACCGCCTTTAATTGGTTTGTATACACTTGTGCAGATGTGTCGTTTTTGAATTGAAGATGTCTACACTCTTGTCGTAGTTAGTGACAGCAATAGATCTTTCATCGATGACCGTCACATCTCAAGGTTCGCAATCAACAGAGACATCTTTATATAAAGGTCCATCTGAATTTAAAATAGTCACTTTTCTATTTCCGCAATCTGCAACAGCTATTTTGCCATTTTTGCAGAAACTACATCCGTTGACGTCGATTGCATAGCGGCTCTACTGCATTTCAAACTTTGAAATAAAATGTAATATTGCTATCGTTAATCACTTTTCCTTGCGTTGGTATGTTAATGATCTGTGCGTGTTGATTTAATTCTTCTTTAGGAACAAAAGATGAAGGCGCTGTCCGAAAGTACATCTGACCGAACACAGGTGCAGACAACACATCTAATATTACATTGGAAAAACTGCAATCTAGGACGACTTCATCTAAATCTCCATTCTTTGATAAAGATTGTATATACCTTTCTACTTCCAATATGTCTGTTTCAAGTTTCTTGGTTCCTATAAATGTTTGAATGTCAGATGCATAAGGTTTAGCCGCAATGACACTTTCCCGTAGTTCATGAACGTTCTTTTCTTTGACAGAGAGATGTGAAGCCTTTTCAGCGCCAACATACAGCTCTTGGATAAGTGTTTTTTCTAACATATCCAAATGATCATTTATTGTTTTACGCAGGTATATAATCTCACTACAAAACATTTCTTGTTGTTTTTTAACGTTAATGAGACTCTGTTGTCTGTATTCAACAATCATGTCTATGTGTTTTTTAAGGGTTTGCGATGTTTTTTATAAATTCTCCAACAGAACTCAATGTTTTGAAGATTTCGTTACCTTTTCTATTGCCAAAAAACCTGTACGTTCTTTATGATCTTCACAGATACAAATTGGACAACATAAACTTCCGTGATGTAGGCAATAATCTTGATACTGACGCTTATATTCTTCGCAGTGAATCTTTGTCCTTGCAATTGATGGCGGCAATTTCTTGAAATTTTCAATATTTATTGTCTCATGGTTTCTTGTAGATTTTGAAATAGTGTGGTGTTCTTGGCATACCAAACATAACCCTTCCTCACATTCGGAACACCAGTATTCGGCATTTGTTGTTATATGTCGACCATAACAAATGTCACAAATATTAAGCAACACTGAAGTAGCCATTTCTCGTCTAAAAAAATAATTACTCATATATATATCATTTCGATAGTGTTATTAGCAACCATCAACAACAACCCAGTGGCGGATTCAGGGGGCGTAGAAGGGGGTCGCCGATAAAAATCTTATGTATTTCACGGAATCAATACATTTTTAGTATAAAATCGTCCAATTCTTTTTTTTATATATATTTTTATCGAGAATTCTGTCCTCTTTCAATAATACTAAAATCCGGCCCTCCAGCATTTGTGTTATGACCCTTAAATTCTGAGATTTAATTAACGGAAGACACTCTTGGTATCAATTATTATGACAAATGTGTTTTAAATATATGTATGGTAAAAGTACACATGTTACAGTGAATTCGCCCTTATCAACTGATTTTTTATAGTTTGTTCTTATGTTGAACTGTTACACCACTAAGGGGAGGGTTGTTATAAATTATGCTGTTAGTTTTCTGAATTCAATTGTTTCATATTTTAATTTAATGTCGGGGCCTTTTATAGCCGACTATACGGTATGGATTTATCTCCTTGTTGAAGGCCGTACGGTTGCCTATACTTGCTTACAGCCACTTCTTTTGAACTTTGGTAGATAGTTGTCCCATTGGCAATCATACCACATCTTATTTTTATATTAAATATGATTAACATCTTTTTTATTAGCGATTGTAACAGTTCAAAGTGAACTCATATTAAGGTTTGATTAAAAACAATGGGAAAGGATAGATTTTTTATGTGAATATGTTCTATATTGGTCAGACAAAACTTGCTTATGTGTTATATATATATGATCACATGAAGCCTGCCCCGAATTTCAAAAAGTTCTGATTTGCAGTTCCAAAAAAAAAAAATGCGACGAAAATGTCAATTGGACAGACACACGGACAGCGGTAAACTAATATACTGCTTCCTTCTGAGCGGGCGCATAATAGGAAATGCATAGCAGTAATGTCCATCACTATGACTGCATAACAGTATTATATTATTGCCTTTTAAAAATTTCTCAATTATGATGACATATTTCTAATTTTTTTAATGGTAAAATTAGATAATTATTAAACCAGATAGATTGCTTAGAAATTAATCAAACGTAATCAAACGTAATGCATTAGTAATAAGAAATATTCACGAACTTACATTTAAGAAATCGACATCAAATGAGTGAACAATATTATATTTTTTGTAGCATGGAAATATGTAATAAAATTGATTTATTAGAACAAGTTGCACACCTGGGACTAACGTCTTATTGTACCAGTGCGATTCTAATCAAACCGGTGTATAAACATATCTGAATAATTCAACGATGTTTAATGCAACTCATCCCTGTCCTGAAATAGCATCCTTTGTTCATAACGAAACCATACAATGCAACTGTAAGTGGTTTTCTGGAATATGAAATGAAAACATGCAGTATTAAGTGGATACTCTCATCGGAAACTGTTCAAATTGATTAAAAGGCAAATTCTTTAATTCGGGAATTTAGTAAGTAAAGACTAACGTTTATTTCTTTACATTTGTCTAATCGAAATAAAATTATTTCTAGTTAAGAGTGAAAGCAATGAGATAATAACTGTATCCCTGTCTAGTATGCATTGAAAAAAGATCGATCATGATTTATTTTGCTGGATCTGACAATACTAACTGTCAATAACAATACTTTGTCATATTATCTTAGGAATTAAAAGATTAATAGGGGTATACGTCTATAAGACAACAAACCAACGACACAAATGATTAAAGACATATGGTCAGAGATCAACATAGTCATCGACAATAGACAGGTGTATATACCATATGTCAAAACTGTATCACTGCCTAGATATAAGTACCATCAATTCCGTTGGTAATCCAAGCTTTTCATTAACATGAAATAGGACTTCTGGTTAAACAACTTCTGTGTAAAACTTGATTGTATCTATTGGGTATCTTGTGATCAAAATAATTTTCCAAAAAGTACATTCGACCTATCTTTACTCAGATGATAAACTTTCAGTGGTACATCTATACTGCTTTTACATTACAAATAAGTTAACAGAAACCAAAACGTTTAACTTGCATCGAATAAGAATACCTTTTCATTTTTTTTTACCACTAATATAATATTTTGTTATAGCTGAAATAAATTCTCTCTGCTAGGTTGATGCCATCATCGCGGCTGAGCAACATTTTATGTTGTTTTCCGTCAAGTGACAACACAACTGCAATGTATAGTTGCTAACACCCAGAATATAATCCAAATTAAAGTTAATTGCAATAAATTTAATATCATATTATTTTATATATAGCGTGTTAACATAGACAGTCTTGAAGCAGGCAACTGATGCAAGTATTATTTTTTTAATACAGATTAAGAAATGAATATGTACTGATCTGTCGCAACAGTGATCACGAAATGTCAAAGAATTTCGAACGAAGACCACCAAGACCACCACCGGAGCCACTTCCGAATGCTATTTCTTTCGACTTGGGTGGAAGTCGTGCTTCCCACGAAGATGTATATAATCAATTAGGCGCTCATTTAAAGTCATTCGGAGACTTTCACATTAAATCTCTTCAGTATTTGGCGATGTCGTTCCGATGGGTTATTATATTGGACAGTAAAACAGCACGTGACAGGATAGCGGGAGGTCAGGTAAATATAAATGGCAGAACAGTCCTGTTGCGTCGCTATGACGATGTAATGTTGTTGGAGTATAAAAAGTATCTAAGAGGCAACGGACTAATAGATATGCATAAGCAGACATGACAGATTCCCGAGTTGCATTTAAGAAAGATAAGATGAAGCAGAAAAACGGACAAAAATATCTACAGTTTAAGACGAACTACGAGACGGGTTTTCAGCTTTTTACGAAATTTTGTTTGCATT
>CM029603.1:7633632-7825863 GCA_017311375.1 Mytilus coruscus
AAATTTTATTCATACTTTTGTATTATTTTTGGCACTTTTCATTTTTTTTCAAATTTAAGCAAAACTTTTATTTTTTGGAATTTTTGGCAAAACATTATCCCCCGGGTGAACTGGGTAGGGTGTTATATACACACGGTCAATTAAGTAATCAGATTGAAAGATTCTTGCCTCATAAGAAACAAACTTTATTATGTAAATGAAAGGATAATTACTCCGGGTGTCCACTACTGGACAACTGTTGTATTCCTGTGTCTCTTACTCGGCAATGGTGGTATTCCTGTGTCTACTACTTAGGCATGATTTCAATTTAGGTGTCTCCTGATAGGCAATGAATGTGCTCCGGGTGTCCACTCTTGGATGATTCGCTCTAATAAAAAATGTTATACGTGATTTTTTTAATAATATCGACAACACCGCATTAACAAATCTACGTGTCATAATTTTGAAAGATTTAACATCACATTTAAGGGATAATATATATAAAAAAGAAGATGCGGTATGATTGCCAATGAGACAACTCTTCACAAGAGACCAAATGACACAAAAATTAAAAACTATAGGTCAGCGTACGGCCTTCAACAATGAACAAAGCCCATACCACATAGTCAGCTATAAAAGGCCCAGAAATGACAAATGTAAAACAATTCAAACGAGAAAACTAACGCCCTAATTTATGTATCAAAAATGAACGAAAAACAAATATGTAACACAGCAACAAACGACAACCACTGAATTACAGGCTCCTGACTTGGGACAGGCACATACATACAGAATGTGGCGGGGTTAAACATGTTAGCGGGATTCCAACCTCCCCTAACCTGGGACAGTGGTGTAACAGTACAACATAAGAACGAACCATAAAAATCAGTTGAAAAAGGCTTAATTCATCAGATGGATACAGATAGAAATACATCTAACAAAAACACAGAGTGGACGTGGCCGGGTACTTGTACATCCCAACAACAAAAAGACACTAAGTACAGATATGAGAGTCCATCCATAAAATATGTTGCTTCCTCTGTTGTGACATTGATATAATCAGGTGTTATCTCCCCCTGCGACTTGTGCACGGATCAATGGAATAACCTGTCAAATTTAACAGTGACGGCAAAGACATTGAATAATTCTAAGTCTGCTTTAAAAGGCGAAAACTGGAACCCGTATAAATTTATAAGTTCTTGTTAATTGTTAAGTTGCGCAAACCTATATAAGTTTTATTTTTAATAAGTAGAATATATATATTATTATGCGATGAGAAATTTCATTAGGACATTCCAAGATGAGGGGTCAGTAGAAGCCATGGCTTATTTTATGACCCGAAGATAAAGGTATAAAGGTATCATATGCAGGTGGTACACAGTTATTTATATTTCCACATGGATGGAGAAAAGACTTCTTCAGTTTTGCAAACATTTAAGCCATTTTTGCCATTCAAATCTGTTAAAACATGCAGCAGAAAAATAGATAACTGTATCTAACAATTACATTAACATTGAATTATATAAGAAGTAGAACATCATACGCCTGAAGATGAGCGTAATAGCAACAAAAAGTAAAATAACAAAAATACCGAACTCCAAGGAAAATTCAAATCGGAAAGTCCCTTATCAAATGGTAAAATCAAAAGCTCAAACACATCAAACGAATGGAAAACAACTGTCATATTTCTGACTTGGTACAGGCATTTCCTTAAGAAAAAAATAGTGGATTCAACCTGGTTTTATAGCTAGCTAAACCTCTCACTTGTACGACAGTCGCATAAAATTCCATTATATTAACAACAATGTGTGAACAAAACAAACAGACATAATAGGTAAAAATGCCAAAAATAGGGGTACATCAGTCAACATTGTGTTGTAATCTTAATCACTATAAAACCAGGTTGAATCCACTATTTTCTTCTACAATAACACGTAATTAGGATAATAAACAACGTCAGTACCTAAAATCTATACTTCAAGACCATCATGTATTATTTGTGAAGTTGATACGGAATATTTATCAACAAGGTCTTGGTATCTTCCGATGAACTTTTTATAGAAAAAGGAAGAGACGTTCTTTGACATAACCCTGGTTCATCAACTTTCTGCTCAGACACTGGTGACGTTTTATAAAGTCTTGGAAGCAGCTGCAATCTCTTGAATACCGAATCAGTTAAGAAATGTATATCCCATATGCAGGTGGAGTTGGCATATTGCTACTAAGGTTGGGCAAATTGATAATTTTTTAAATTAAAATCGTCTCGTTTGTTTCTGTGCGCCCATCCGATAGAACATATAGGTTTAATTTGGTCTTATTGCATCTGTTTACAACGGTTTGTGAGAAGTTCTAACATGAACAAACGGACACCTGTAACGATGGGATGACACAATCTTCGATGGAAGTTGGTCGATGGTCGTTCAGTTGATGAAGTATATTTTGGATATCCTTCACACATAAATTAACGATATAAATGTTCTAACTTGAAAAACCTGTCTTATATTAGTTTATTTGACATCGGGCAAGGTCAATTACTTTAATATTTAGAACAGGTAGATAAATTTAAACTGTCAACATAGATCAACAAACACGGAACTGAAAATTTCCAATGGATATTTTGCAAACGAAAGTAATTGTTCGACGTATGATTTCATAAACACTTTTCATGATCTTTAATGGTAATGGTAAATTAAGCTTTTATGATTATTGGTACATTAACAATTTAAGGAGGGACGTGAATATCGCTAAGTGTTGATCAGCAGTTTTATATACCGTTTCTAAAGGTATATATGTCATTAGTGATTAAATATGTTAGCTGAACTGAGTAATTCTGAAATTGAAAAGTACGCAAGGATTATACACACATGTATTGATGAAAATAAACCTAACAAAATCATCAGTACATTATGTATGTTGACAATACGTCAGCGGAAATCAATAGTGACTTTCAAAATCGATGGAAGGCCTGCATTGTTTTTTGCATGTTCAAAGGGTAACGCAGATATTATGAAATATTTGTTGGACGAATGTGACTCTGACGTTGATCAAAAAGGGCTATTTAAAATCCGACATTTGAAAAACGATATTGAAGCTCCACCCTTATGGTGTGCTACGGGTCTTGAAAATGGGCTTGACATAATAAAACTTCTGACTGAACATGGTGCTGACGTTAGTGGGCCTACCAATTCACAGTCGACGCCATTAATATCTGCGTGTTTGTTACTAAATATCCCTATAGTCGAATATCTCGTAGAGCATGGTGCAGACATCAGGAAGACTACAGAAAAAGGATTTTCGTGTTTAATGGCAGCGGTAGATAGCACAGAACTATGTGCATATCTTATTTCTAAAGGAGCAAGTGTTAACACTTCAAGTATGGATGGATATACGGCCTTACATTTCGCTGCATACGCTAATAAGTTAGAAACCGTTATGTTATTATGTCGGAACGGTGGTTCAATGACCGCCAAAACAAACTATCAAGAAACACCCCTTAAAATCGCTGCTATTAGAGGCAGTTTGTCAGTTTTAAAATATTTTCTAGATACCTATGAATTTCCAGTGGAAGAAAAATGCGATGTATTTGATTTATTGGGTTGTTGTTTGGTAGACGATGACGTCACACGATGTTTTTTAATGTGGGAAACAGCATTAAAGCTGCGTTTTGAAGTGGCTAATAGCATGACCGATCTGGTAATGAACGTGACACCGATATCTTACTTTCAGTATGCAGTTGAAATTACTTCTATAGATTCTTTACGTCAAATAACTGACCCAAATGACCTTTACATGCAGGCACTGTTGAAATATTCCCAAATTTATGGCGAGAATCATCCGGTTACAATTGCACAAATCGTTTTCCGTGGTACTTTGTATGGAGATAATGGATGCTTTCAGCAATGTGTGGAATTATGGAAATACGCATACACGCTAAGATATACGGAAGGCGATCATATAAACGACGACAGTATCAAAAGTGCGATAAGTTTAGTTGATATTTTTTGTGAAATGCAAACAAAATGGATACATAAGAAAATTAAAGAGCAGGTAAAATATTAAGTCATTTCAAAGATCAAAATACCAGGTACTGAATTGGAATGAAGCTAATAGAAATCGTATGATACATGTAGATGTGAGTGAAGGTGCGTCGATGGTATAACATGTAAGTAAGGGCGTTTCCTGCAGAATTCGAAAAAATAACAGTTTCATATATGAGGTCTTTTTAACAGATAATATATTACAAATCAAAATTTAGGAAAAAGTAAAGATAAATGAGAGGAATGTCTCAATTCATTCAGTATTCTTTACTTCATTAGGCAATTGTCTAATTAAAAAAAATACAAATAATCTGGTATTAAAATATGCACACAGTCGCAAGCTTTGACAGCGTAAAAATGATGCTAGTGATCTTAGAAATGAAGACATCGATTCTACAAAACAGTTTGTAATGGTGTAGTGATGATTTCGATGACTTCCTAATAACCACGAGAGAATCCTTTTTTAGCTCACCGGGCCCGATGGGCCCCCATGTGAGCTTATGCCATTACTTGGCGTCCGTCGTCGTCCGTCGTCTGTTGTCGTCGTCGTCGTCTGTCGTCTGTCGTCGTTGTCGTAAACTATTTCAAGAATCTTCTCCTCTGAAACTACCGGGCCAAATACCTTCAAACTTTAACTGAATGTTCCTTAGGGTATCCGAAGTTTTGATCCATCAACAAACATGGCCGCCATGGCAAAAATAGAGCATAGGGTCAAATACAGTTTTTGGCTTATATCTCAAAAATAAAATATTTAGAGCAAATCTGACATCGGGAAAAATATTCAATAGGTCCAGGTCTATCAGCCCTGAAAATTTCAGACGAACCGAACAACCCATTGTTTGGTTGTTGCCACTAAATTGAAATTTTAAGTAATTTTGCAGTTTTTGGTTATTATCTTGAATATTATTGAAGATAAAGATAAACTGTAAACAGCAAAATGTTCAGCAAAGTAAGATCCTCAAAAGTTAATATGAGCAAAATTGTCAATTGACCCTTAAGGAGTTATTGCCCTTTAAAGACGATTTTACACGATTTGTTCATCATTTTGCTAATATTTAAAATCTTCTCCTCTGAAACTACTGGGCCAAATACTTCCAACTTTAACTGAATGTTCCTTAGGATATTAAGTTTAGAAATTATATCCTAAGTTTTGATTCATCAACAAACATGGCCGACATGGCTAAAAATAGAACATAAGGGTCAAATGCAGTTTTTGGCTTATATCTCAAAAACTAAAGCACTTAGAGCGAATCTGACTCTGGTAAAATGTTAAATAGGTCCAGATCTATCAGCCCTGTAATTTTCAGACGAACCGAACAACCCATTGTTGGGATGCTGCCACTAAATTGGTAATTTTAAGGAAATTTTGCAGTTTTGGTTATTATCTTGAATATTATTGAAGATAAAGATAAACTATAAACAGCAAAATTGTGCAGCAAAGTAAGATCTTCAAAAGTTAAATGACCAAAATTGTCAATTGACCCCTTAAGGAGTTATTGCCCTTTAAAGACAATTTTACACAATTTGTTCATCATGTGTGCTAATATTTTGAAATCCTCTCCTCTGAAACTACTGTGCCGAATACTTACAAACTTTAACTGAATGTTCCTTAGGGTATCTTAGTTATAAACTGTAGCCGGTGTTTTGATCCATCAACAAACATGGCCGCCATAGCTAAAATAGAACATAGGGGACACAGGCAGTTTTTGGCTTATATCTCAAAAACTACAGCAGTTAGAGCAAAAGTGAAAGGGAGTTAAAGTGATAAATGGGTCATGATCTATCTATTATGAAATTTTCAGACAAGTTCGACAACCCATTGTTGGGTTACTGTTGGAAATAGTTTATTTTATTAAATTTTACTGTTTTTGGTTATTTTCTTTAATATTATAATAGATAGAGAGAAAGTATAAATAGCAATACATCTTCAGCTAAGTAAAATCTCCAAATAAGTCAACATGATCAAAATAGTGAATTCACCCTTAAGGAGTTATTGCCTTTGACGTTTTTTTTACATTTTTGTGGAAGTCTAATTACTTTTCAAAAATCTTCTTCTCTGAAACTACAGTGGAGATTACTTCTAACCTCTCATTAGAACTGTCAGAATAATCTGTCATAGAACTGTTCTAAACTGTCCTAGAACAGTTCTACCTAGAACAGTTCTACCCTAGAACTGTTCTAAGTAAAACTGTTCTAAGTAGAACTGTCAAAATCAGTTCTAGGTAGAACTGACCAAATCAGTTCTAGGTAGAACTGTCAAGATCAGTTCTAGGGTAGAACTGTCTAAAACCGTTCTAGGTAGAACTGTCCAAATCAGTTCTATTCGTAGAACTGTCAGCAGAACTGACCAAATAAGTTCTAACCGTAGAACTGTCAGCATAACTGACTAAATCAGTTCTAACCGTAGAACTGTCAGCAGAACTGTCTAAAACTGTTCTAGCCGTAGAACTGACCAAACCTGTCAGGATTGTAGAACAGTTCTAAATGACGTCACTGCAGTTAGGGCATCTCACTGGTCACCATTCAGTGTTATTATTATCGCTGATAAAGCCACACGCAAAATGCCTCCTGTCAAAGTTTATAAGTCACAGGCACTTGTTTACTATCCATGGAAAGGTCGATTATCAGTGTATAGTAGGAGCTACCTTCCCATGGATAGTAAACAAGTGCCTGTGATATAAGTCTTTAAATTTTATCAACGTTTTCCGTGATGAAGGTTTTAAATCGTCGTTTTTCGTAAACAGTGATGAAGGTGGTGTTAAACTATTGTTTTTCGTGAACAGTTTTGTTGTATTTCCTGTGAACTGTGATCAGCTAATTTAACATTTCGTAAACTCTGATGAAACATCCCTCTTCCCTACATTACCCCCCTCACAGATAGTTTGTGGATGGGGCTGAGATTACTATAACACATAGTATATTATTGTTATAGTAATCTCAGACCTGATAAAATAACTAACTCTACACAAAAAGGGTTAAAAATAAAAAATTATGAAGAATGTAAACAAACTGTGACCTCGATCAAAACGGTAACAAGCTTATTGTCAAAAGCATGTTCCATCCACCAAAAATAAGTGTCACCCTTTCCCGTCAGAATATCGCCAGTCGTTCATTATAAACTCTAAATAATAAAGTTTGGTATATTATTTACCTGTAAGTACAAATATTTCATAAAATTATTTGTTTTGCCACTCTCCTCCATCGACATCCATCGTAACAAAATTTGCGCTATAAAAGCGACCGAGGAAACGGTTATGGACATTTTCCGTAACGAGAAATGTTAAAAGAAAACAGTGCTGTTATGAGAATTTTAATATATATTATATTATTTTGACTTATTCATATTTAAGACAAAGAGTTCTTAAAACTGTTCTATGGATAGAACTGACTAAATCAATATCTAGCCGTAGAACTGACCAAATCAGTTCTAATCGTAGAACTGTTCTAGTCGTAGAACTGTTCTAGTCGTAGAACTGTTCTAGCCGTAAAACTGTTCTAGTCGTAGAACTGACCAAAGATTTAGGCAGAACTGTCTAAAACTGTATTAGGTAGAACTGTCAGGATCAGTTCTAGGTAGAACTGTCTAAATCAGTTCTAGGTAGAACTGACCAAATCAGTTCTAGGTTAGAACTGTTCTAGCTAGAACTGTCTAAAAGGTGTCAGAATGACAGTTCCACATACTGTCCTAGAACAGTTGTCCTGACAGATTCTGACAGATTTGATGAGAGGTTAGAAGTGATCTCCACTGCACTTGGCCAAATACTTAAAAACTTTAATTGAATGATTCTTAGGGTATCTAGTTTATAGATTGTAATCGGGGATTTGATCCATTCAAAAACATGGCGGCAGTTTCTAAAAATAGAACATAGATGATTTTGGCTTTCATCTCAAAAACTAAAGCAATAAGAGCAAAACTGACAGAGGTGAAAGTGTTAAACAGGTTTAGATTTACCTGTCAAGTAATCTTCAGACCAATAGGACAACTTATTGTTGGGTTAGTGTCCAGAAATAGTTAATTTTAGGAAATTTTAGTTTTTGTTATGTATTATCTTTAATATTTTTATAGAAAGACAGAAAGTGTAAATGACAAAATTGTTCAGCAAAGTAAGATCTACAAATAAGTCAAATGCCTGAAACAGAAATTACAGGTGAGCGATATCAGGCTCTCATGAGCCTCTTGTTTAATGAAAGTCCGACTTATATTTTATTGTATAGAAAGCATAAACTTTCATATCTTATAAAATAAGATAGTTATGTAAACGGAATTGGATTCAGAAGAAGGTACTGACTTTTAAAAAGTATACAACAGAAAAAATAAAATCCTAGAATTTTTCATACATATGTAGAAGCAATTTATGAGTCGTTCATATATGTCTTTTTTTTTTCTAAAAAGAATCTAAATATAAAGAAATCTTGTTTATTATGTTTTTAGCTCACCTTTCTAAAGGTAATGTGAGCTTTTGCCATCACTTGGCGTCCGTCGTCGTCCGTTGTCGTTCGTCCGGTGAAAACTATTACAAACATCTTCTCCTCTTAAACAACCGAACCAATTCCAACCAAACTTAAGCTGAATGATCCTTAGGGTATCTAAAAAAGTTTGTGTTTTATTTTCTGTTTCGTCAAAAACATGGCCGCCATGGCTAAAAAATAGAACATAGGGGTAAAATGCGGTTTTGGTTTATATCCCAAAACTAAAGCATTTAGAGCAAATCTGATTGGGTTATAAATGTTCATTAGGTCAAGTTCCATCAGCCCTAAAATTTTCAGATGAATCTAACAGCCCATTGTTGGGTTGCTGCCACTAAATTGGTAATTTTAAGGAAAGTTTGCAGTTTTTGATTTTTATCTTGAATATAATTATAGATAAAGATAAACTGTAAACAGCAAAAATGTTCAGCAAAGTAAGATCTTTTGTTACCTATTCTGACATCGGACTCGGACTTCTTTTAAACTGAGTTTTACTGTGCGTATTGCTATGTGTTTCTTTATTCTACATTGGCTAGAGGTATAGGGGAAGGGTTGAGATCTCACAAAACATGTTTAACCCCGCCGCATTTTTGCGTCTGTCCCAAGTCAGGAGCCTCTGACCTTTGTTAGTCTTGTATGTTTTTTAATTTTAGTTCATTTATATGTTTTGGAGTTTAGTGTGACGTCAATTTTCACTGAACTAGTACACAATTTTATTTAGGGGCCAGCTGAGGACCACCTCCGGGTGCGGGATTTTCTCGCTGCGTTGGAGACCCATTGGTGGCCTTCGGCTGTTGTCTGCTCTTTGGTCGGGTTGTTGTCTCTTTGACATATTCCCATTTCCATTCTCAATTTTATTATTGTACTTATAAGTTTATGTGACCAAATGTGAGAATTGACCCTTAAGGAGTTACTGCCCTTTAAGGACAATTTTACACATTTTGTTTTACATGTTTTCTAACTTTAAAAATCTTCTCCTCTGAAACTACTGAACCAAATTAAACCACACTTGAACTGAATAATGCTTAGGTTATCTAGAATAAAGTTTGTGTTTTATTTTCTGTTTCCTCAGAAAACATGGCCGCCATGGCTAAAAATAGAACCTAGGGAAAATGCAGTTTTGACATATATCTCAAAAACTAAAGCATTTAGAGCAAATCAGACAAGATGTTAAAGTATTCATTAGGTCAAGGTCTACCTGCCCTAAAATTATCAGCCAAATCGGTGTCTGATTTTAGGTTATTGTCCCTGAATTGATGATTCTAAGGAAATTTTGCAGTTGTCGGTTATTATCTTGAATATTATTATAGATAAAAATAAACTGTAAACAGCAAAATGTTCAGCAAAGTAAGATCCAAATAAGTTTGATGACCAAAATTGTCAATTGACCCTTAAGGAGTTATTGCCCTTTAAAGACAATTTTTAACAATTTGTTCATCTAGTTTCCTTACTTTAAAATCTTCTCCTTTGAAACTGCTGATTCAATTTCAGCCAAACTTGAACTTGAATGAGTTTCAAAGTATCTAGTTTAAATTTTGTATTTTATTTCCTTGTACGTCACGAAACATAGCCACTATTGCTAAAATGGAACATAGGGTAAAATGCATTTTTGCTTTTGAAGAAAATATGACAGATACGAAGAAAATTTAATTGGCATTTTAAGCCACTCATTAATATATATTGAAAAGCAAAATAATCATTGATGGAAGATTTAAGCAAAAATTACAGGTTTAGTTTTATATTTTGTAAGATTGCTGTCTTTTTTGCGCATTCCCTACATACACAACTATCTTATTTTTCTTGTTCACTGTTATGAATGTAAATTCTCACTGAAATTCGGATTATTTAGTTAAAGAATATCATCGATATATCTATCTGAAAAGTAATCAATTGATTTTAATTATCTATGTATCCCCGCCCCGCCCCCTTTCCCTTTTCGAAGATTAGGAGTTGTGGTATGGTTATCAACGAGACAACAATCAACCAAAGAAAATTTCAAGTCACCGAACTGCTATTGATAATGAGTAGAGCAAAACAAAATATCTAGCTATATTTCGTGTTGCTCTGTCTTTAGTTTTTTGTACTGTTTGTCTTGTGTCGTTTTTAGTTTTTGCATGGCATTGTCAGTCTGTTTTCAACTTATGAGTTTGAATATCCCTTTAGTATCTTTCGCTTCTCTTCTATAAAAGACCCCTTGATGCTAGATGTGAAACAACAATTATGGCAGACAGTAATCAACAACAAAGACTTGATTATAGGATCATATCTTGGGGCATGCACACAAAGACGGTTACTTTGTTAACAGATATAAGAAGATGTGGTATGAGTGCCAATGAGACAACTCTCCATCCAAGTCAAAATTTATAAAAGTAAACCATTATAGGTCAAAGTACTGTCTTCAACACGGAGCCTTAGCTCACACCCAACAGTAAGCTATAAAGGGCCCCAAAATTACTAGTGTAAAACCATTCAAACGGGAAAACCAACGGTCTAATCTATATAAAACAAGAAACGAGAAACACTTATGAACCACATCAACAAACGACAACCACGGAACATCAGATTCCTGACTTAGGACAGGAGCAAACAAATGCAGCGGGTTTAAACGTTTTAATGGTACCAAACCTTCACCCTTTTTCTGAAACAATAGTGTAACATCACAACATAGAAAGACGCACAATAAAATATCAACTGAAATAGCTTAACTCAATCAAAGGACATATTAACACCAGTGAACATACACTGAACAAATAAATTTGACCTATGATACAATGTAACATGTTTATGAGTGCTCAGCCTGAGACTATTGTGTAATAGTACAGCAATACATTTAACTGCAGACATTGAAAAAGTGAAAGGGCTATATTCTATTTTTTTTAAATTTCATATGTAATCTTTTTTAACATTTCAGGTGCAGATGACCGATGTTTTTGATGTATTCAAGTTGATTGTTAGCCAAATGAATGGTGGTAAAAATGTTCGTACCATACGCCCAATAGGAATAATTGAACAAGCGAATTAGCAGTGTTTAATGAGGTTAACATTGCATTTAATCCGACTTTTCCAGTTTCTAGGTGGAAGCGTGAATGATCGATTAGACTTTCTAGAACAAGTTAAGTACTTGGTTCAACTTGACCCAAGGGAATAAATAATCAGACATTATTACACTTAGCAGTAGATCCCAATATATCCAAAGTAGGCGATATTTCTTTGATGAAATTTCCATCAGCTTATGTTGTTGATATACTGTTGGTCTGTGGAGCTAATACTAATACCCGGGACAATGATGGTTACGACCCACTAAGAAATAGCATTAAATTTTCTGACCATCCTCCGGAAAAGAGTTAAAACTAGAGGAAAGCAGCTGCGACTCTTCTCACAAAAATCTTAAAAGTAAAGTCAAACACATTTCAGGTGTTTTGTGAAAAGAGTCGCTGATTCAAAACAATGATAAAGTTGAAAAATAAAACATTTTGATGAATGCGATTTGTTTTATTTTGTTTAGTATTTTTTTTTTTTTTTATTTCCATGTAAGGGAATTTAAGAATATGCCATTGGCTTGTTTTACATTTTGTTATTTGGACCGATTTATAAAGGGCCCACAAGGGTAACATGAGATTATAATGCCTCGGTCACACCTCAACGGATAGCTCGAACGGATGCCGATCGGATAACTTTTTCAATCTGTTCATGTCCGTTAGACGTCCGTTCTTATCCGTTAGACGTCCGTCCATATCCGTTTCATGTCCGTTTAGCGTCCGTTTTATCCGTCGACGTCCGTTCTGTCCGGTGGAAAATTTTGAGCATGTTCAAAACTTTGAACGGACGTCCAACGGATGAAGAGTCCGTTGAACGTCTTGTAGCCGTCCGTTTTGTACGGTACTCGTCCGTTTCGTTTCCGTTTTGTTTCCGTTACTTGTCCGTAATACGTCCGTTAGAGGTCCGGTAGACAAATTCACCAACAGACTTCTACCGGACGTATAACGGATAAAACGGATGATGAACGGATGGAAACGGACATGAACGGAAGGATAACGGATACCTACCGAATGTAAAACGGATAAATGCCAATTGAAAATTTTGCGTCACTCAGAAATGACAATTATTGATATGTCAGATTTCTTGAGTGTCATGAACGTCTATTACTCATGATGGATCTTGGAGTAAGAGCATGTCTTCACTATAAAGCAGCTCTTATTCAGGTCCGACTGAACTTGAATGTTGCAAATATAAACCTACTAGTTGTCGAAAGGAGAAGAAGGAGAATACACAGGAGATGGCGGGCAAGATCATTGCTTAGTAATTTTCCGCTTATCTTGTTAATCCGTTTTATCCGGTACGCTTCCGTTAGGTGCCGATTTATGCGGTACTCGTCCTTTGGATGTACGTTCGCCGTCCGGTCTGTCCGGTACGTTTTCGTTTCTCGTACGTTGCATATCCTGTGAGTGTCCGTTAAGCATTCGTTACCCATTAGTTTTATTTGATCAGTATACCAACGGACACCCAACGGATACAAATTTTGTCAACCGAAAATTTTATTTTCATCCGTTCGGCGTCCGTTCGAGCTATCCGGTAAGGTGTGACCACATATTAAACAAATACAAAAGAGCAATACTGAGGAAAGCATTACTTGATTGATAGCATTTAATGACACTCACAAAAAAAAAAAAAAAGAAATATATATTATTTAACTTTGTCTTGTATATGCTGTTAAAGTCAATAGGAAGGTCAATAGCATTTATATAAATTAATACATATACATATCTTAGATAAGATTAAGATAGAGTTTAAGGCAAATGATCATGTAAAATTTACTCACAAAATATAAAATATCCTTGTCCTCGTTATTTGATATAAAAGAACTTTTCCTCCTCATTTAACTGGCTAAAATGTTTCACTTTACCATGTTTACTAGATATAAAGGTAAAATTTCTTTTCTCTCAATGTGGTATTTGTCACATTTAATCAAGAAAGAAATTCATTTTCTATCTCATGTTTTCCACATTTACAACAAATTCAACAATATTTTCTCTTGATATGCTTTTATATCTTCCATTTTCTATAAAATTTGCGATGATATTCTTAATCTGAAAAATGCTTTTCTTAAATGAAAGTTTTAATCACACTAAGATAATTTTCTGAACCAAAATTTCTTTTTACAGATAAATAAGTATCTAATTTTCCAGCCTTAAGTGTTTCACTATTATTTTCCAATCACTTATGTATTTTTTGTGTAAAGCTTGGTTTAAAATAAAACCAAATTTTCTTTTACCGGAAGACAAAACGTCTTCTTTAATATCTAAAATTTTAAATAATTTAGTTATTGAGGAGTACCAAGTTGTTTTACCTTGAGTATGCAAATCTTAAGAGTTTGCAAAAGCATCATATAATAATGGAAATTTGACAAATTCTGTAAACGGTAACAATATTTCAACATAGATTTAACAATGTTATTACGTAATGGAAACCTTCCAAGCTCTGATAGTGATACAAAGTTAACACTTTTATATGCACATCTAATACAAATTTGTAAAACTTGACATGTAATTGTTCACATGATAAAAGTCCAGTTTAAGTTCTCCTGGATTAGAAGAGCGAATTTTCTGATTATTAACATCAAATGAACCCCAAATTTCTGAAGCATATAAAAGTATAGGCTTGATTATATGGTAAAACATGTAAACTAGAGTCTATTCCTGGATTTAAACTTAAAAATCTTTTCTTAATTTGTAATATCCTTTCAGTGCTTTTTATAAAGCTCATTTTAGTCAATGAAAACTTCCTGAAACTAAAAATGTATACCTAAATATTTATAACTGGACACACATTCCATAGTAGAACTATTAAATAGAAAAGTTGCCGCAAGAGTCTTCCGGCTTTATTAAAATAATTATTTTTGTCTTTTCAGATTAATCTTAAGACACCAGTCAGAGCAATATTTTGCTAAAATTTTTAGTTTCCTTTGCAAACCTTAAGCAGAAGTTGAAAAATCACAATATCGTCCACATACATTAAACAATCTAAATCTTTGCATTTAAGTTTCACAGAGTAAAAGCATGTTTGTAAATATGATGGAAGATCATTTATAAAAATTTTAAACAGAGTAGGACTTAAATTATCCCTTGACGAACCCCTATTTTTACTAGAAAGGAGCTGGTAACCGAATCATTTACTTTTACACATGCTTTATTCTTATTATACATACTATCTATAATATTATAAAATTTGTTTCCTACATTTATTTGTAACAATTTAAGCTTCATACCATTATAAATAACACTATCAAATGCCTTATGAAAATCAATAGAACAGACATAAAGCTAAGTCTTCCTTCCTTAGAATTACAATATTTATCAATAAGACTTTTTACAACAAAGCAGTGGTCACTTTTCCTACCTTTTTGTAAAACAAATTTATGTTGGATGTATTAAATTGTTTTCACTGAAAAATTATCAAGTCTATTATTTAATATGCTATTGAAAACTTTGCCTAAATTACTGGTAATAACTATACCTCTTTAATTATTTGGATCATAAGAGTCATCATTTTAAAAATAGAAGTAATATAACTCTCAGCCCATGTATCTGGGTAAACACCGTTTGAAAACATAAATTAAAGAGACCCAATAAACAAGGCAAAAGTTGTGACAAACCAGACTTCAGCATTTCATCTGATATTAAATCTAATCCTTTTGCTTTACCCAATTTCAGTAAGGATATTGCAGTTGATATCTCTTTTGGTGTTATCTTATAGTCTAATTGATTAAAAATAGAGTTATCTTTCTTTTGGCATATTAAATCATTTATCTTTTCATACTAGATTCAAAGTTGTTATCAACTGATGAGTCTAAGATTTAAAATGCTATAGCCATGTGTCTGCATCAACTGAATTGTCCTTACTTTCTTGACTTTCTGATCTCAGATCATTAACAAGTTTCAGTATTGTTTTGGCTCATTATCATAAAGTTGGCCTAACTGGTGGGCAATATCATTCTTAAATTGTCTATATTTATATTCCTTAGTTTATTATATTGTCTATAATGCTTATAATAATGACCCTTATTACAGATTTTTTGGAAATTTACTGTAAAGTTTTCCTTGGGATAAAACATTTCCCTCATTTTTTAAGATCCAAATTAAACCATTTTTACTTTTTTCTTTTATATGTTTTTGTTGTTTCCTTTCATCAATTTTTATTTGAATCATCCTTCGTTAACAACACTGTATTAGAATTTGCATATGAATGTCTTTGTATAAATTTGGCATGACCGAGTAGAAACTAGTTTTCGAAATGCGAATTTGGTTCATCATCTAATTTACTTTGGTATCTTGTAATTTCTAAATCATTTGTCCATGTCTTGATAGACATGGAATTGCTTTTATGCGAATGTTGAAGTGTTTTAATTAGTCTCTCTTGACGCCTAGATTGACTTGTATATTACAAATTACTAGCGATAAAAACTTGGAAATAGGGCGGTTGCAGAACAGTATGTACTGACTCTTCTAGAGCACATGGAATGAATCATGGTTTTATCAGAGTTTGTGTGGTGTTTGTACGTGTTTGATTTGAAATTATTTTTAGCCTTGTATACATAATGTTGTATGGATGCACTTCACGAAAATTTTTAAAAACCAGAAATTAGTTTCAGTTTATAAAAGACAAAAATGCACAAGTTGAAAAGCATTTCATTGTTGTTATTGTAATCGTTCTAGTTGATGATAAATACCCCTTTTATGGACGGTAAAATAAAATTAAAAGATAGAAAGAGTTTTGATTTTGCCATTTGATAAGGGACTTTCCGTTTTGAATTTGCCTTGGAGTTCGGTATTTTGTTATTTTACTTTTTATATACTTGTTCAAATTGTAGATAAATAAGATAATGTAATTTTATATACAAAATATTTGAGCATACGATTTACTGTTAAGTCAATAAGGCGGGACGTTAACCTCATCAAATGTATGCGTTTTGTTAACGCAAATATATGTCTATATATTTTACGAAGTAAGGGTAACAAGTATATGAAATTTGGTTTTGTATACTTAAAAGGTAAATAAGTTTTCAAACTGTTTGTGATTTAGTTGACATACAATAAGAAAGTGTAGTATGATTGCCAATGACCAAAGAACAATGATGTACCAACTAAAAGATATCGTTTGGCCTTCAAAGATTAGCAAACCCCAGCCGTATTAAAGGCTCAGGATAACAAAATGTGAAACAATTCAAAATTCAGAGGAACTTAACAGCCTGATTTATCTCATTAATGATTTGGCGAAAACTATTTCGGCAGATTGCAACAATGGACAACCTTTGGAAAGGCACACATAAAGGTGGCGAGTTTAACATGTATGTGAGCGTTCAATCCTAACTCCCTATGGTAGAGGTATAACTGTACAATCTCAGAACATAACTTTATAAAGGACACTGACTAATCAGACCGGTACTAAGTACTAAAACAACAAACACAAAGGCAAAAGTCGGAACATACTTGTGGTTACTGAAAGCTAGTTCAAAGTCCAATTTGATCCATAAATCAACCAGGTTTTCCCAGACTAAAATGAATATGTTTTACACTAAAATAAGTTAGTTTCACGCAACCGACATGACCTACGTGTATTGTCACACAAGAATAACAGTTATAGTGATAACCATGATAGTAAATATAATTGTACAACACACGCATCATACTATTTGAACTTGACATTCCTGTTTACAAAAGGAAACAAAACTATAAATAAAAGAAACAAAACAAAACAAAATATTCAGAAAGACATTATTTACAAAACAGCTTCTCGAGTGTTCCTTTTCATCTACAATTCTAGTCGTTTTACCGAAATAGATTTTATATACTTGACATTTTCTTACAAAAGTCGTCATATGTTTAAATACAAAATTCAGTGTTTGAAAAGACTTGTTCAAGCATTTAGTTGTTTAAACCACCTACATGCTATTTAACTTGTTAAGTACTTCCTTGTTGACATTGACAGTAAAATGCTTCTCTTGGTGATAAAATGGATTCTGCTCATCGTAAAAGGTATGAAATACAATTTTATAGCTTATGCTATTTTGCAATAACTATAAATTTCCACTTACAAGTATTTTTTTGTTACAACACTTAATTGTATACATCGAGCTGTCATGGTGACAATGAAAGTCGGTAAAACCCGTTTACATACTGTGACAGTTTTAATTTATTTAGAAAGTACATTATCAAATAAGAACCGTTCGCAATTGCAAAATGTGCATTACCTGAACACAACTCCTGGATAGTAAGGATTCTTTAAAATAGTGGTTATGTTACTTGGACCATCCAACAGTAAACAACCTCACTGAAAAGCAGCAAAAGTGTTTTCACGATGTGTAGAATATGTCCTGGATTTTCACATAAATTCTAGAAAAAAGACGAGTTACTGTATTTAATGTTCTGTTGTTTAACAGTTTATTAGGTTTATCATCAATGCGCTCAGGTATATTGACCAAGGTGATGCATATTCTAACGTACAAATTGTGTAGAATTGATTGTTGAATTGTATACGTAGTGCACTGTCTATTTATTTAAGTAATATAAAACTTCATTTTGAAAAAAGTTGAATATGTTTCATATATAGATATAAGAAGATGTGGTATGAGTGCCAATGAGACGACTCTCCATCCAAGTCACAATTTGCAAAAGTAAACCATTATAGGTAAAAGTACGGCCTTCAACACGGAGCCTTGGCTCACACCGAACAACAAGTTATAAAGGGCCCCAAAATGACTAGTGTAAAACCATTCAAACAGGAAAACCAACGGTCTAATCTATACAAAAACGAGAAACGAGAAACACTTATGAACCACATCAACAAACGACAACCACTGAACAACAGGTTCCTGACTTAGGACAGGTGCAAACAAATGAAGCGGGTTTAAACGTTTTAACAGGCGCCAACCTTCACCCTGACCTAAAATAATAGTGCAACATCACAACATAGAAAAATACACTATAAAATATTAATAGAAATTGCTGAACTCAATCAAAATACATAATAACAAAAACAAGTACACATACACTGAACGAATACATTTGATCTATGACACAATGCAAATACAAAATTAATAAAAAGGGGGTGAGATGTAAAACAATATCAAGACAACTATAACCTTGGACAAAATGCTGTTAATTAAAATAACGTAAACAGGTAAATAAAATAATTTTGTTGTAAGTATTACATGAAGTACGGAAATATTTTTACAAAATAAATAAATTTGTTGTTCATAGTACGAGAACAGAAGTGAAAATTTATCGTCATACTAAATACTTATCAAAGGTGGTATATATTAAAAATAGTGAGACGAGATATAACAAAAATAAGTAAACATTAAATAACAAAAATGCATTACAAATTGTATCAACAGATCAAATTAACACGAAAGTACGATTTGAGAGTACTCGCAGTTACTGAAAGCTAGTTAAAAGCCAAAAACAATTAATAATAAAAATCATGCATCAGAGACTAAAATCAACTAAAACACATCCCAGGGATTTAGTGTTTTAACGTCATGGACAGTCAAAGAAGACATGACTTGTGCAATGCCAAAATAACAGTATCGACAGGCAGTAGGATAGTTAGGATTTAACCTTATAATAAATATGTATAATGTTATATATAGATAAAGTAATCTATGTTTAGAAAATGAACGTGGGTGGTATTTATACATCCCAAAAACCATTTGAAAAGAATACAAATTTAGTTATGTTTTAATTTGTTGATGACAGAATCGATATTTTGCCAATGTAAACAATATTCAAAGATCTAATTACAACATTGATAAGATAACCTTTACTAATAAGTTAAAGGTTCGATGAGTTTACACGTGATTTCCGCGCTTTTAGTACAATATTACCGTAAAATTTAGGATGTGAAATACCGTTTTTAATAAGTTTTCTACAGGTACAGCCAAATTTACTAATCAAATCTTTGTATCTATGAAAGAATTTAGTAAAAGTTTTAAGTAATTTATGGTAACGAAATCCCTGACTTAATAATTTACCAGTGATGCATTGATTACGTTCGTTAAAATCTATGACATCACTACACACACGGGCATAACGAACGAGTTGGGATATATAAACACCGTATGATGGAGCCAAAGGAAAATTAACAATAGGGAAAGAAAAATCGTCTCTTTTGTCGTAAATTTTAGTATGGAGTTTCCTTTAGAAATTGAAATGTCTAAATCTAGAAAAGGAGAACTACTGCTGTTTATGATAGATTTATTTAAAGTAAGTTCCTTTGGGTAAATTTCGGTAGTATATTTATAGAACTCTGGATTATTTAACGAATAAATATCATCAAGATAACGGCAGGTTGTCCAGGAGAAAATTTAAAGCTTCAATCATATCTTCACATTTCCAGTAAGTGTATCTAGCATACTTTCCTTTTCGTTACAGAAAAAGGCTTTAAACGAGTTACACCAAATAAATTTGCAATGAGATTTTCAAAGACCATTTAATTAAATATGAAAACTTTTCTTGATAATATTGTGTGGAAGTGTAGTGTAGAGAATAAAAAATCATAACTGTCAACAGAATTAAAGGACCATCAAAAGCACGTATTTTATCTAAAACCTCTAAAGAATTTTTAACACTCCAAAATAATTAATACCATTATTTTCATAAGCTTTATTACAAAAGTTAATAACAAGTTCTTTGATAGTAGTAAGGAGGTAGTTAGAAGCACTGAAAGATTAGTATTAGAAGAAACTAAATTTAAATGCTTGTTTGTGTAATTTAGGTAACCAGTACACAGTCAGGACTTTCAAATGTTCGAAAGAGGCTTTAAGCTGGGTAGTGGCAGTGATATGGTTGTTTACAATTTGACTCTCTGTAGAGGGTACGGACCTGAATGTAGCAGAATTGATAATTTCGTTTTGGAAAACTTCCGTTTAGTATATGCATAACGCCACCACTACAATATTGGCTGTTTTGTCTGCCGGTACGAACACAAACCGCTTTGCGAGTACTTGGAGTTTATTTTTATTCTAGAAACGGGTATATCATGGACCCTATTATTAATTTCAAATTTTTTCAAAATAAGATATACGAATATCAACAGTATTCATAATTTTATTCAAATAACTCCAAATTTTTATCAGATTTTCACGTTTACACCAATTTTACTGTAAGCAGACAGAGCGTCTTTAATGACCTGACGACACTGTTTCCAATCTATAATAGATGGAGGACGATATTTAGGTCCTTTCTTAAGAAAATTTTGACCTCACCGTCTTCGACGATGTTGAGGTCTCTTGTAATGACATGACCATAGGGAACATATCTAAAACTAGATGTTTCACAGTCTCAAGTGGAAGGAGCATTATTTTCTATACTGACGTCTGATGTAACTGACGTATAATTAAAAATCAAACTTCTGCTGTTTTTTTTTGTAAGAATACGAAATAATAGGTGGTTCTGCATTACCAAAATATGGAGGTGTTTGGCTATGGATGGTAGCTATATAGTCATTGAATATACTAGATAAGTTAAAAAATCAATATCTCTGTTTATATATTTTAATTTAAGAAAATGGTGTTTATGATTTTCAGGTTTATCGATACTAGGAAACAGCCTGCGATGACATAAGGCTGTAATAATACGGGTGTATTCATACAACGGGCTAAAAATGAAATTTTATCACTCTTCAGAAAAATATCATATAATTTACGTATTGGTATATGACCCAGTTTGCATAATAACTGATGTCTACCATTATTTTTTATACTTGAATGCCTATGTTATACTATAAAACCAGTGTACGTGAACTTTCTTGTAAAAGTAAATCCTTTATCTTATCAAAATCTTCATAAATGTACTATAATTGAATTTTTGTTTTCCCGTACACTAATTCGCCGATATTTTCACGTATGCAGTGATCTTAACTACGAGACTTCTTGTTAGAACTTCGGCCATAGCACGGCGCAAGTGCGAGGAAAACCCGTGATGAAAGAATGTAAACAAACGGTGACTTTAAGGTAAAAGTAATACTGATTCTTAAGGACAAAATAAACACACCAAATCGTTAAAACAACTGTTAAGGAAAAGTATAGTTAATAAATGGGAGCGCTTGGAAAATATTAAAAATAATATCATGGCTCTAATAATTCACTTATTTTCACTTGTTCATCGTGCTCTGTGTTGATTGTTTATCAATGTCACGATCGGTAAACTTCTGCAACAACCTCGAAAGTTAATTAGCTTGCGATGAACACTCCCTGAATGAAATATTATTTGTCGATAATATATTATAGATTCGTAATAAATGTAAAAAAAAAAAACGTGCATACAGGATTTAGTTAAGTATATACGGATGCATTGGTTCAATAATTTCGATAACATTATAATTATAAGAAACTCGTTTAAGTTGTTGCGGAAGTCTTTTATCTGAGTATTTTGTCCTCTATTGCGAACATTTTGTTAATTTGACATATAACAAATTTCTACTTTTGATATTACTATCTTTTAAAGATAATGGATCTTAAACTAATCCACCTGGAAGTCTATTGCAATGATGTATCCTTTCAATTGCCACATTCAAAAGAAATTTAATCTAATTTGGAAATGAATTTTGTAAGTGGAAAAGAGATTTTAGAAGAATGATTTCCTTTTGTTGATGTAGGATAATCATTCTATGCTTTTTAAGTTTCAGAAAGTGTGACTGACACTTGTAACGGAAATGACATTACACCATCCACGAGAGGTAAAATAAATAAAACAAACAAACACAAATCTTAATACATGTTTTATGTTTTCTTCTACTAATTTAATAAGGTTTAAAAGTTTAGCAGACCAACTCTAGCGTGAACAATCTTGATAACAAATAAGCCCAAAGCATACTTTTGAAAAGTTTCGTTCATATGTTCGATCTAAGAGTTGATCTAGATCATAACCAAAACATGAATAAGCACATTACTTCCTCAATGACAACGTCTCTCCATACGACGAATCGAGACCAATGTGTGAAATTCCAACTTATAAGTCAAAAACTAACAATGGCATGGCAAAAAAAAAAAAAAAAAAGAAGAAAACGACCAAAGACAAACAACAGTATACAAAACACAACACAGAAAACACCGGGGTGATTTAATGTGCTCTGGAAAGGTAAACGATCCTGCTCCACATGTGGCACCCGTCGTTTTACTCTTATGCATACAAACATGTTGATAAATCTTATTTGGTAGATCACATTCGAGGATTTGAACATATGTGTCGTCATCGGTGAAGCAGATATTCAATAAGGTCAACCAACTCGTGATCGATTATTCCTTTTAACTATTTAACACATTCAAATGTTAAGTTTTATTGATTTTTACCACAATGAAGTTGAGCTCGATGTATATGAAGCCAAATGCATTTAATAATATTAGGCATCAAATTAACCAGGCGCAAACAAAAATAGTGATCTCACATGTACACTGAATAACCTATATGTGTGGTCATAAAAAATAACAGACCTATTTCCTCTATATAAAAATAAGGAGATGTTGTATGATTGCCAATGAAACAATTATCCACCAAAGTTCAAATGAAGTGGTTGAAAGCAATTATAAACAACCGTACGGCCTTCAAAAATGAGAAAACCCATACCGTATAGTCGGCTATAAACGGCCCCGACATGAAAAATATGAAACAATCTAATTCTGAGAAAACTAATGGTCTGTTTGTCTCAGAATTGACAATGTTCATCTTAACACCTCAAACATGTAAACACTATATAACTTTAAACCTAAATGACTCTCATTTTATATTAAAATGAGAATAAACTTATAATTACCCAGGGGAATACTCTAAAAATTCTCATTCACGATGTAGCAATGAATATTTTAAACTTTTCCGTTATATGCTACCTGTAAAATGGCGCAAATGTAGTTTTATTTTTGGCGCAAATGAAATAATACCTAGTGGCGCAAATGAAAGATTGGATTTTGTAAAATTGGCGCAAATGCAATGCGCCCGTCAAAATGGGTGAACTTCCTGAATACTACGGCGCACTAAAGAAAAAAAAAAAATGCAGTGCTTTTGAAAAAACCAAGAAAAGGCGACAAATAACCCTATGAGAATCATTAAAAAACACATTGTGGATATTGGTCTCATTGGCAATCATACCACATCTAACTGTTATATTGTTAACAGAACGTTAGATTTCTTTACCAATAGATCATGATGTACTTTAATTGCTTGAAGCATATTACATCTTAATAAGAACATCATTTTGTTTTGTTGATGTATTTGGTAATTTGATGAATTAATACCACCTCATTTTCAACAAAACCTTTGAAATTGCAATTGCAATTTCATCCCTTCGGGACTTATGGATATTTCTTTTCGTAACTTATAATAAAGAAAAACATTTTCATTCATATATATTATATGTATATGTACATATTAACACATATTTGAGTCAATCATAACTAGAATTCCAAGATAATAAGGCCACCAGGAGCCTACCTGTTGAAAAAATGAGTAAATCTTATTTGACTGTCCATGGTGTTAAAACACTAAATCCCTGGGATGTGTTTTAATTGATTTTAGTCTCTGATGCATGATTTTTATTATTAATTGTTTTGACTTTTAACTAGCTTTCAGTAACTGCGAGTACTCTCAAATCGTACTTCTTGTTAATTTGACCTGTTGTCACAATTTGTAATGCATTTCTGTAACTCAATGTTTTCTTATTTTGTGTTATATCTCGTCTCACTATTTTGTACCACCTTTGATAAATATTTAGTATGACGATAAATTTTCACTTCTGTACTCTAAATGTGAACAACGAATTTATTTATTTTGTAAAAATGTTTCCGTACTCTAATTTATTTAACGCCATTTTGTACCAGGTTAGAGTTGTCTTATTCATGCCTAATAAATCATGTACTGTGTTACAACTCTAGATTCTACTGACGAGGAAAAGTAACACTAGGCCACCGAAAGCTGATTTTTTCAATCTAGGTGGTCGAGTTGTCTAGAGCGCTGGACACAGTGCAGGCGGTGTTGTCACGATATCCCAATAGCATGAGTTCGAATCCCGCCGAGGGAAGAACAAAAATTTGTTTCCGCAAATTTGAAGATTTAACATTGTTGTGCTGATATTTAGAGTAATTATGATTATAATATGTGTTTTTAGCCGTGTAACACCTTTACTGGTGATCCAATGGATGGATCTGTCGTAGAGTTGTCTTTTGTTTAGACGTACTTATATATTTTTAAAAAGAATTAAAAGCATTAATTTGCGTTCTTAGTAAGTAATTAACGCTTAACCAACACCAGCTTATCAATTGTTTAAAATAAATGTTGTTTTCTGATCATGTCTTGTCTCTTACGATCAACGATCAAAATATTGCGTTGCCTGATCATTTTTATTAAATAGCAACGAAATTATATTTTTCAAAATATATGAACTATTTCAAGTAATAACATACTTTTATTTTACTGTACTATCTGACTAACTAAAATTAAGTTTCAAATACATCATGATATTTTAAGATGTCACCATTATAGATACAAAACGTGATTTTTCCGTATTGATTCGCATAGAATTGTGTGTCGTCATTTGTGTTTTCTTAAAACTGCATATTTTCTTTACCGTAGTGCATAATATTATTAAGGAAGTTGAATCATTTTGACAGACTTATTCCTTTTTTCTGATTTGTTCTACCTTTTGAAAATACAGCATTTTTCTCAAATTTTAAAGTAGAAATACACTTAATTGCATTCACGATCCGATACCAGATCTTTCACGATCCTATCGCAATGCTTGAACAACGTTTGTTATTCCTTCACGATCATTTCTCTATATACCGAATGACATCCGTGTTGTTTACATGTTACATGCATGTCATTGAAATGTAGAAGAGCAATCTGCCTTTGTCGTTTTGTAAAACGGTTATCTTCTCAACTTTTATTTTCTCAGATAGTGATCAAAATGATGAACCCTTTTGACAGACATTTTTTTTGTGTTTTTTTTCAATATTTGTTCTTTTGACCAACGTTACTTATTCTTTCATGATCATTTTCTCGATATACCATATGACAGTCGTTTTGTGGTAAATATCCAGAAAAGATATATAAGACATGTGAATATTTAAATTTTTGTCATAAAGATCTTTCCACCATCTATTGGAACACACCGATCACTGTTTTAAGCAATCTGATGATAAATGAAAATTCATGTTGTTAAAATGTCAAAATATATAAGTGTAGACAAATAAACGAAAACAACACGTTATAAATGTCATGCGTCCGAAACGCTTTCTGGATTTACCTTCTTCAGGAATGCTTAAAGCCGAATATTTAAAAGCTTTTAACCAAACGGACCTTAATGTATAGCCAAATCCATCTAAGGTCAACTTTGCCTGAGGGATTTGAAACATTACTTTTTATAATTTATAAATTTCTAAACGGACAATTTTAGAAAGGTTTGTTATAAATCATGTCAGTACCGTGGTACTGACTACTGAGCTGATGATACCCTCGTGGAATGATAGTTCACCAGCAGAGGTATCGATACAGTACTGTAAAAATGAAAACAACACTTTATAAATTACATGCAGCCGAAACGCTTTTCTGGATTTACCTTCATCAGGAACGCACAAAGCCGAATATTTGAAAGCCAATGATGTATAAGAACCGAAACAATCGAAGCGCTATATAATCAAAAGGACGTTAAAGAATAGCCAAATCCATCTAAGGTCAATTTTGCCTGGGAAGTTGAAACCTTACTTTCTTTATAATTTGTTCACACATTGTTGTCAATATAATGGAATATTTTATGCGACTGTCATACAAGTGAGAGGTTTAGCTAGCTATAAAACCAGGTTTAATCCACCATTTTCTACATAAGGAATGTACCAAGTCAGGAATATGACAGTTGTTTTCCATTCGTTTGATGTGTTTCAGCTTTTAATTTTGCCATTTGATAAGGGACTTTTCCTTGGAGTTCGGTATTTTGTTATTTTACTTTTTAAAATCTATAAACGGACAATTTTAAAAATGTTTGTAATAAATCATGTCAGTACCGAAGAACTGAGCTGATGATACCCCAGGAAGTTGACTGATAGTCTTCCAGCAGAGGTATCGACCAGTGCTGTAGATTAGATTTGTTCTTTCTACAAATATATATATGATGGTTTGTGGTATACCATCTTTTCCGCAAGTATATTGTTTTCTGTTTGGTATTAAATCAATAATTAAGATCCATTTTGTTACATCTGGTGATCCGTTTATTTGGCAATCGCAATGGTAGTCAGCAGGGTTTAAGAACATCCGTTGTTCGACCTGCTAGTCAAATGCGTTTTGTTAAAATATACTTTTTCACTTTTTGGTCTTTTGGAAAATGTTGTTTGTGCTGTATTTAGACCCTCTACCAAGAAATTTGTTTTGCATGCACACGTATAAAATTGCGGTTTTATCCAACGCAATCATAGGTTTGAACGTTGTTTTCAATTTAGACTTGTATATATATATATATATATATTTTCAGTGGGGAAAATGTGCCAATCCAAAACGGGCATTGAGAATGATTCAAATGGCAATGCTAACTTTGACAGTGTATTACTTTCTTTAATAGAGCAAGAAAATAACTGTTCTTGCACTGTATCAGTAAACACCATGAACTCATCCATAAACCTGTATATCAAACGACTTAACAACTTAACTGAGCAGCCATTGTGTGGGATGGAAATAGATATCTATATGCAAGGAACATGTGGCAATGATCTGGCGAATAAACTACCTACAAGATGTAACAGTACAGAGCAGACAAGAAATCTTTCACTTTTAGAAATGAGAACCTAGTGTTTATTTCAAGGTAGTAGGCGGTAGTTTCTCGGTGGGATACTGCATACAAATAGGAATAGGTTTGTTAGATATGTACAACACTTTTCTTTTCTTTTATAGAAACCACAGACAAGGGTTAAAACTATAAGTAATACACATGTATTAGTTATTGAACACTAAATACGGATAGTATAGATCTATATCTGCACCCAATTGTAAGTCAAAACATGACCGTTTGGTCAGGATTGAGAGTTTGAGAAAAATAAAAATCTCCCTTTGCATGTTTACTCTGTCGTTGAGATTTGAAACCGCGGAATTTTTGAAATATTTTGGCAATCAAAGATATTTGAAAATTTGAAAAAAAAAAACGGTTTTATATATAGAATATATTTGCATCACTACACAATAAAACTGCATACAGAAGAAACTGTGCATAAAATACACATTTTCAAATACATTTTATAGAATTTACAAATTTGAATTTATTTGCAACACTACACAATAGAGAGGCGAAAGATACCAGAGGGACATTCAAACTCATAAGTCGAAAATAAACTGACAACACCATGGCTAAAAATAAAAGACAAACAGACAAACAATAGTAAACAAAACACAACATAGAAAACTAAAGACTGAGCAACACGAACCCCACCAAAAACTGGGGGTGATCTCAGGTGCTCGGAAGGGTAAGCAGATCCTGCTCCACATGTGGCACCCGTCGTGTTTCTTATGTTAATACAAACCCGGTAATAAGTCTAATTCGGTAGGTCACATTCGGGAAAAGGGGACGGGATTGTAGTGACGATATTAGGAGCATATCCGCTTCATATGTGAAACGGATATTCCATAACGGTCAACCAACTCTAGAGGTGCACACAGAAGTAACTCTGCATATAATACACATTTTCAAATACATTTTATAGAATTTACTGCACGAAATAATTAAATGATTTTTTCTCTCACCAATGCAGACAGAACGTACATATAAAAAGAAGATGTGGTATGATTGCCAATGAGACAACTGTCCACAAGAGACCAAAATGACACAGAAATTAACAACTATAGGTCACCGTACGGCCTTCAACAATGAGCAAAGCCCATACCGCATAGTCAGCTATAAAAGGCCCCGAAATGACAATGTAAAACAATTCAAACGAGAAAACTAACGGCCTTATTTATGTACAAAAATGAACGAAAAACAAATATGTAACACATAAACAAACGACAACCACTGAACTACAGGCTCCTGACTTGGGACAGGCACATACATACATAATGTGGCGGGGTTAAACATGTTAGCGGGATCCCAATCCTCCCCCTAACCTGGGACAGTGATATAACAGTACAACATAAGAACGAACTATAAAAATCAGTTGAAAAGGCTTAACTCATCAGATGGACAAAAATACAAGTGGATGTGGCAGGGTACTTGTACATCCAAACAACAAAAAGACACTAGGAACAGATCTGAGAGTACTCTGACAGTCTATCTATATGACCATAAGAGATATATTTTTAAGTAGTATCAAACTATATCGGTATATTTAAATTTTCCTTAAAGAAACACAAACAAATACATACAAATTTTGAATAAATGTTACCTTCTAACATGCATTACTGGGATTCAACTGTTACAACCAATACAAACTGATCGCGATTTTATGCCAGGACCAATACAGAAACAGCCAGTTCATAACATCTTTATAAAACGATTCTAATTCCTTAATTTAACCAAGAAACTGGTACTTTTGACTAGGTACAAGACATTATTGAAACTTATCTTTGTTCAGCCACGATGCATTTTTTTTCGTCATTATTGGTGAGAATTATGATCGGTATCCCATCCAGGTGCTACGGCTTATTTAATGTTAATGCAAAACTAATATGAAGCACCAGGGTAGAATAATTCAGGCGTTTAACTATGTACATTCTTAACGTCTGTGTTATGGTGTTTTGATTGACAGAAAAGAAACTGTGATCTTAATCGAAAATCATAATCAAAAGGCTGTAGAATATTTCCATTTCAAGAAAGCTACAAACAGATAGTCTAAAGATAATAACAACTTATAAACAAATCATGTTTTCACAGAAATAAAATATCAATCAGTACTCATCCAACGGCTTTTAAATAAGTATAAACAACGTTATAAACATGACAGAAAAACATGACCATCTAAAATGTCAAAAATACGTATCAACAGGATGTAGGACCATAAATGTTCATAACAGTATATCAGTACATATTAGTTCATGTTTATCAATGTAAATACCGACAATGGCCATTTGTACAGATCTTAGTTCAGTGATTGATTGGTAATCTTTACGAATTCATTGAGTTTATTCAAAGGATCAAAATGTTTACAAGGATCGTTTGTAAATTAACGGGTTTTATAAACAACATCTCTGTAAAACAATTAAGATGATATATTGCATTTGTAGTAAGGTTTCTACAAGCACAGTCAAACTTCCAAACCAAATCTTTGTATCTATGAAAGTATAAAGTGAAGGTTTAAACTAATTTAATATTTATGGTAACAAAATTGGCAAAGTCTTAGATACATGATTTTTAGGCAGTTAAGCTGCCTTATGCTACCACCCTAGATTTGTGTTACTCCAACTAAATGGTGAAAAAGTGCTGTTGTTATTATCTAGCTGACTAATATGTTATTAATAACTAATTGGGCACTTTTTTCATACTATCAATTCTGGAATACAAAAAATATGACCAGAAAAACCTTAAATGATCGTCGAACAACCCAAAAGTTTTGAAGTTGCACATAGGAAATAGTGCTCAATAGAAATCCTTATGTTGTTTATTTTCCCCTGTACTTTTGGCTAAGATGTCAAAGAACAATTATATGAAATATTCAATCGCCGAAAATCTCTAAAGACAAGTCGGTTACATTTCCCAAATGGCAAAAGTCGTAGGAATATTGTTTGTCGGCAATGCGTATTACAGTAGTCTAAGTTGGCGGCAATTTCAACTTAGAAGACGAAATTTACGTACCTTTTAAATTTAGAGGATTCTGATGATAGAACGGTAATTATTGTTAATCATGATATTCTTTTGTTTGAGATGAGTGTTAATAAATTGTGTATTCACATATTAATTTCTTCCTTTTATATTATTCCGTTTTCACATAAATGACTTGTCAAGTATTAATGCACCAACAGGTGGTGTTTACACTTGTTATTTATGAATGAAATAAAACCGGAAATCAGATGGTCTCACTAATAAGCGAAAAGAAGATTGTAGAGACAATAAGCGACAAGTAGAAAAAAGTTAGTGACAGGATGAATTGACAGGAAGAATGAATTTGCGACAAGAGGATAAATTAAAAGACAAGAAAGTTTATATACTATTAAAATAATAAATTTAAAGAAAAGTCAATTAATTACAGTTGTTTTTTTTTCTGTTTTGTAAAGTTTTAAATTCTGTTGCATTTAGTAGCCCGACGTACTTCATGACTCTTCTTGTCGCTTCTTGTCTCTAATTAGTGAGACCTTGTCAATTTTGCAGAGAATGACAGTAGAATGTGATATGGATATTAGACCTAGAAAGATCGTGTGATCATAGTAAGTCACACGAAATTGTAGAAAACCCATTCATATATTACTGTATACAGGTACGGATGTCTGAAAATGTATAAAATCAGCGAAAATCAATAAAGAACAAATGTGTATTGGGAAATACATGCGGATTGAAGAATTCGATCTACATTATCTTGATCATGACATGAAGCCAGTGTCCGACTCAGGCACTTGTTTGTATCCATGGGGAGATTTAGGAGCTCATAATATACGTTGATAGTGGATCTTCCCATGCATAAAAACAATTAAGTGCATGGGGTCCGACTTTGACATTTCAATGTTTATGACATTTTTAAACCAGAACTTTTTATTTCTGGGCCTTAAGAAAATCTTCATTTATGGCTAATTTTAAAGAAGCTATATCTTCAATAAGTGTAAAGTCCAAGAATGTTTGACCAACCGTTTATTTATTCCAATCTTGGTATAGATCTCAAGTAACATCATGGACTTGGAGGGCGGGTCATTTACATTTACTAAAGGCAGGTCAATCAGACCTCACCTTTGATTGCTGTAATAGTAAGGCATTATCTGATTTGTGTCATTGCACCGTAGAACTTAAATTGAACAAACTCAGTGTTCTCCACAGGAAGCAAGTCAACTGACACTATTGCAAAGTCGTACCACAATAACAATAATGTAAAAGTCAACTCAAATAAACATTAACTACTAAATTTTGGTATTCACAATATAATTCTGTCTGATAGACCTATCAGAGACCATGTGTCAACTTACAACAGAGGCAGACTAGAGCATACTATATTACATGTACATTGTATGTATAAAATTGAATGAAAGAAATAAAATTTAACATAATTTCATCTCTGACTCTCAAACTGCTCATCTTTTAATTTGTCGAAAATCAAACTTTGATCTGACCCTAAAAAGAATATCCATGATCCCATAATGATTTCTTTTCAATTTCATGAACAAAACTTGTGTAAATATATTTTATCATGATTGTATGTCTAAATAACTAAATAAACAATATCAATTTTGTATTTTTTATTTCAGCTAGATTCCAATTCTTGGCTTTAATATCCTAGAAGTGACAAGACATACATGTACAATATATGATACTATCTAGTAGCTGCATTGACTTGTCATCATAATAATTCCATGACCGCTATGAAACTTTAGACCTTTTGATGTTTTGAATATAGTTATACATGTATATCTACAGATATGATCAAAGTACATGTATATATGAAAATTTTACCAGGCCAGTCTTATCATATGACGACTAGTCAGACAAATTTTGGTTCAGAATTCTGACAGTCATTTTACAAAATTGCCAGGGGTTACAACACATGAATATAATTTGTCATGGAGTTTACTGTAACGGTCCAGTTATTTTTAGAGGCTGTCTAATGATAATATCAGAACTAAGATATGTCTGTGCAACTGTTGCTATAAAATGTGTGAGATACATGTACATCGTATTATTGCACACTATCAATATATATACAAGTAGTAACCCAGGTATCAGTTATATAAAGATAGTTTGAATACATAATGATGATACAATGTGCAGATACATGAAATATTTTTATAAAGTATGTAAGAAATGAAGAATATAAACATATCAAATAAAAACAGACAAAATATTTGTATGAAATTCGATGTAAATGTAATAGGTTGGACACTTAGAAGTACAATAATGTAAAAGAAAATTAAAAGCATTTCTAGCCCAACAACATAATCTTTTTGTGTAATATGATCCATGCATGATAAACAATAAAATTACCACACCTCAGATTGTTCCCAGTATTATTAAATCAGTTTTTGTACGGAGTGACACCTGCTGATCTAACTAAAAATGCTAATGTGGCATATGAAAACTCTTAGAACATAGTGGAATTAAACTATACACCATTGTGGAAAACCTTAATTCTGATGATATTATTCCTGCATAAGAAAAATTCATTCATCAGTGTATTGAGAAGTTGATAGAAGTAAGCATCTGTATGTCACATACGGCCTGTAACAATGTGCAAAACCCATACTGCATAGTATAAAGCTGTAAATGGCCTTGAAATGACAAATGTAAAACAATTCCAACAAGAAAACCAGCGTCCTGATTTATGTACAAATCAATAATGAAAAATAAATATGATATACAGCAACAAATGACAACCACTGAATGACTTTGGACAGACACACACGTAATCTGGCAGGGTTAAACATGTTTACTGGCGCCAGACTTTCCCTTACCTGGGACAGTGTACATACATCTTCTCGGACATTTAATCATCGAAAGGATACATATTTTAAAGTAATTTAAAATGAATAATAAACGTTTGAAAAAAATGGTATATTGTTAGAGAAAAGTGTGTAGGATAGTGGAAATCAGTACAGCACATGAAAAAGAAAATCTGAAACATGAGATATAACAAGCTGTGATAAACAATTTAAGCAACACTGCCACAGTTTTCATCATGTTTTGATTAACTGCCTATAGCGCTTACAGTGCTTTGATTTTTATAAGTTGTTATTGACTTTGAACTAGCTGTCAGTAACTGCGAGTACTCCCAGATCTGTACTTAGTGTCTTTTTGTTGTTAGGAATGTATAAATGCCTTACTATGTCCGGTCTGTATTTTGTTAGATGTTTTCTGCTTTCTATCGATCTGATGAGTTAAGCCCTTTTCAACTGATTATTATAGTTTCTTCTTATGTTGTGCTGTAATTCCACTGTCCCAGGTTAGGGAGGTTGAGCGCTCACCCGCCAATTCTATATGTGCCTGTCCCAAGTCACGATCCTGTAGTTCAGTGGTTGTCGATGGTTCATGTCTGTCATATTTGTTTTCGTAAATTGTTTTGTTATAAATTTGGCCGTTAGTTTTCTCAATTGAATTGTTTCATATTTTTCATGTCGGGGTCTTTTATAGCCGACTATACGGTATGGGTTTTTGTCATTTTTGAAGGCCGTACGGTTACCTATAATTACTTGCATCCATTTCATTTGAACTTTGGTGAATAATTGTCTCATTGGAAATCATACCACATCTCCTTATTTAAAAAAAAAAACAAACAAAAAACACTCTATGCATTATTTGTTTTTGCTAAAACTACGAATATTACGTACTTTATTCATTAAACAGTATTTTTATTTTGATACAAGTAATTATATTCAAACAAAATTGATCAGTTTTTTATATATAAAAGGGTATTTACATTGACTTCACTACAATAAAACTGACAAATCCATGACTATTTAAATATTACGATCAACTATACGGACCTTTTAATCAGAATCATTAAATTCTCTCTGTATCAGTATTGACTGATCAACCTTTACATTGTCAATCTCTGAATTTATTTATAGATTAAATTGCCCAAAACGTTGTGAATTTGAGTTCCACCAGATGTTTGGAAGCGTTTGTGTTGCTAAGTATTTCATTTTTGTTTACTGTTTTCAGGATAAAATTATGTTATAACCCTGTTCTTGTATTTTCATAATTAAAAACATCTTAGCATATTATGAACCCTCGTTTCTGATGGCCCTAGATTTTTTGTTAAAAATATTTGTATATTTCATTGCAAAATTGTGACATTTGTCATCGTATGCAGCCTTATGTTTGTAGTATTTACAGCAACTTTACTGATTATTTTGCAACTTTGTGTCAAGATGTTCTCCGCCCTTCATTGATCTAGGAATTGCTATCACCCTTTGATACCTGCATATATTTTTCTTTGCATGTTTTAAATGACTTACTTTCAACCTACAGTAAACAAGCAAGCCGATGATAACAGTTATCTAGAGGTATCATGTGATAATCAAGAAATTACGACTCAAAAGATACAATAACCCGTCCACATACAGCTCTCAACGATGTCACGACTTCATTAAAGATTACAACACCAATAGATACACCAACCCATCCGCAAACAACTCTCAGCGATGTCACAACTCCATCACAAATAACATCGATTGTGTCAACTACTACGTCTATCAGTGACAAATCGCAAATACTTGAGAAGACTGATTCTGAAGGTACATAAACATCTTAAATGCTAGTAAATAATTCTTTATTCTCTGTTCTTCGTTAAACTCCTTGCTACAGCTTTATTATTATCGAATGTGTTTGTTTGGATGTCAATAATCTTGACACAAATCGACGTCAAATAGTTTGTGTTGGTTTTAGAAACAAAAATAAGAAATTATGAAGAGATTAATTCGAAATTATAGCCCAAAACCAACACAAATAAAAATACGAACACTTTCACAAAATGATACACAAAAACGAAGAATTAGATCATACTGACCGACCCCCTCCCCCATTTAAGCCAGGGTATGAATTATGAAGTCCATTTTATTGTAAATTTTGGACTGCCACCTGGAAAAATGCGTTTTGGATATGAACAGGCCTTTTGCCTCTCAAGAGGTGACCTTCAGAACCTTTAAAATAATTCTTGCATTGGATTTGTAAGGCAGTCTACTCACCCAAAGGCATCGGATTGAACATTTACAACCGAAAGTACACTATTTCCCGCGTATTCATACATCCAGAACTGTCCGCATGGATGAATTATTCGGTGAAAGAATAATGTCTATATACAATAGTTCTGCGAAACGTAAAGGTAAAGAATAGTGTTAGTTCCCTTCAATTGTTTTAATTGATAACGCCTGAATGAACTTTGCTTCGTGCGGATAAAAAAAATGGCAAAAGAGAAGAACCGTTTAACACAACTTTTAAAGGGTTCAATTTTGATGAGTCAGTAACACAAAGAAAATCTATTTGATATAAACGTGAAAACCGCTCTCACATAACCAAATAAAATAATTATCCATTTTCTAGATTTAACTTGAAATTAGTAAGTATCAGCTTTGGTATACACTCCTTTGTTTCCCTTTGCCTGATAACATTTGTGAAAATAACATTTATCAAGAACACACAATCTTAAATGTTTTGCACCATAGAAAATAAGAGAGAAATAAGTGGGAAGCTATCCAACCATAATGAATCCTACAAGAAATATCAAACACCACATAACGTAATATTTACCTGAATGGGTTGCAACCTTAATTACAGTGTTAGTTTATCAATATATAAGTACAAAACGTGATGTCGGTCCAGCAATTGTTTTCTATACCACATTTCTTTATATGTGTTTCTTATTTAGAGGAATTACCGTTAGCATATTGTATCTTGCCTTAACCGTGTTTAGTCAGTCTTGATGATATTTTTAAGGTGACAGTACACTTTACATAGCTGTAGGAGCAGGTGGTGCATTTGTTCTTTTGTATCAGTTCTAGCTATTATCTTGTTATGCAAAAGGTACATATGAATTAAAACACAAATCTTTAAATGGTGAGAGAATTGCTTGCAGGATAGAAGTTTTTTAGTAAACATAATAGGAAAGGGTACTCTAGTCCATAATATGCCCGATAATACCCGAAAAGTTTCTTTTAATACATTTTAAGAGACAGATGTATTCTTGAAGCATGGATAGTCTTTCTACGGTTAATCTTCAAAAGAATTCAAAATAACAAAATCAATAACAAACTAGCATACAATATTATATGACTTCACAGAGCAGCTATTTACAAACCAAAAATTGTTGCAGAGAGTATGATTTTTACTTCCGATTCGTTATTTTATATAAAACCGTTTTTAAAGATACATATAAGTCTTATTTCTCAAGTTTCGTTAGTATAGGGAGAAATTATTGTATTCGGTACTAGCGTATAGTTTTATAAGTTTACGACACTAGGTATAAGACACGTGACTAATTTTATAGCGGAAATATATTCCCGGAGACTATCACTTTCTAGCCCGCCGCAGACAGGGCAACATCCATGTTCCATTCATACAATGAATATATAATGATACATGTATTTATGTTTTCAAAAGTTTACATGTCCGAGTATATCTCTTGAGACGACTTGTCGCATTGGGTCGGACCTAGGTTTCCAGTTTATCTCATTATTGGGTTTGTTTGGTTGTTCCTGGCCGGCGATGTCGTTCGAGTTATTCATTTATTCAGTTTACATTCATGTCAACCATATATTAGTTTTTTGTATTAGGTTTACATTATTCTAGCTAAGTTGTACCCAATAGTAAATCCATGATTTTGTAATTCCGAGTTACACTGACGAAGGCTATTTGTTAAGCCGAAATATTTGTCCACACGACTGCTATTTATCTGGGATGTGCAAATACGCAGCCTCTGTTGTAATCACTTTACCGTCGTCAACTTTGAAATTTAAGTATTATATCAGCTCAAATCGGTCAGTGCTGTTCATTTGGAATGTATTTCTACGCAGTCTTTGTTTTAATATCTTAACTTTCGTCACCTGTGAAATTTTAGAAATGTACCAGTTCATATCGCACATTACTATTTTTGTTAGTAGCATATCTATGTAGTCTCTGTTGTAAATACCTAACCTACGTCATTTTTATAAATGTGACCCGCCGTGACATTTCCAGGCTTATAGCGGTAAACGTCATTATGAGAAAACGTCGATGTAAAGTCACGTAACGTAATCGAGGCACCTGTTATTGAATGTCCAATTATAACGTGTTGTTTTCATTTTTATATCCTGCGGTAAAATAAAGTTTCATTTTCTTGACTTGAGGAAATTTAAATAATATTCATGATATTAAAACAAGTAGATGTTTATGTAAATTTAAAAATACCGTTTAGAATCGTTCTAAACTCACATAATTTATCTTTTAGATTATATTGCATTGATCTGAATTAAAATTTATTCACAAAGGGACAGAAGATAAACTTTAAATCATTATAGGCATTTCAGAGTGCAGTGTTTATTGTTTTGTTCTAAGTTATTACCAATACAGATTGCAGCCTGAACACCAAGTTTTCATTTAAATGTCATTGTTTCACATTATACGGCAGATCTTTGATAATCTATGTTAAATGCATTCACTTTATGGTGTATATACTTTGGCATATTGTGCAGACATATAGATATAGGAAGATGTGGTGTGAGTGCCAATGAGACAACTCTCCATCCAAATAACAATTTATAAAAGTAAACCATTATAGGTCAATGTACGGCCTTCAACACGGAGCCTTGGCTCACACCGAACAACAAGCTGTTTTAGACAATGTATTTGACATTACTTGCACGTTTTTCTAGGTTACTGTGCTTATTTATTTCAGAAAAAGACTAAAACATACTTTATTTTTGTAATTTGATGAAAAGCTGTCAGTTTAATTTCCTAGAATTACATTGGCAATACAATAATCAAACTTGTTTAAAAGTGTCTTTAAATGTTTTTGAAGAAAACTTAAACAAATTATATAGTTCAGCAGTATTGATTCTTTAAAATCAATTTATGTATAACTTGCAAAATGGTAAAATTTATTTTATTAAACGATTTTACTTTGTTCTTTAATCATAGTTTTGAGTTGTACATTTTCAGAATGAGTTCATGAAACGTGCTTAAGACGAACTGAAGCTGTAGATACACCAACGACACCACCGCTTGTACTGTAGGACCTACAACAACTCATTACAACTTTTCATTGCTGGTGGATTATATTTATGTCAAATTTGTCAACAATGATAGTTGTGTTTGATATATAATTGAATTTATTTGTCAAATTAGAAGTATGCAGTAAAAACGAAATATAAAGTTATTGGTTTTGGACACTGTTATTAAATCGTACATGAGTTTTTTTATACACTTACAGGAGAAAGTCGCATCATTCTGGTAAAGAGGAAAGCAATGCAAATTGCAGAGCTAATTCTACCGCCGCCGATGACGATGACGACGATGGTCTGCAATACAATGTGTTGTATGTCTCATCCGAACGGCATGACGATATCGATGTTAATTATTCTACTGCAGATGAAGATATACCTAGACATATAAGCGGTGACGATGAAGGTGGTTATAGTACAGTTGACGACAACAAAAACATTCAAGATTCAAGTTTAGGATATACACATCAAGTCACCAATACTGCTTTAGAAGTCAAAGAAGATGATGGCGTTGAACATATCAATGCACCGACAGAAAGTGGTTGTGTGTATGCAGTTGTAGACAAACGTCACAAAACAAATAGTTCTGTCAAAACACTGAACAATCTTTTACAAGTGCAACTTATGCCGCCGTGAACAAAAATAGAGTGAGACATCCTGATGAAGTGAATGAATGATAAAAAATAATATTCTACAATTACCTACATATTTGAACCTGAACTAAAATACACATAAATATGAGGGAAAAATTAATATTACCATTGGATAAAATATTACTTTTACATCAAAGTAGTGACATAGGGTTGCATAGTTGTAATTTAAATATGCATGTGTATGATAAGCTTAAACTACTATAATAATTATGTATATTTTAGACCCTCTACCAAGAAATTTGTTTTGCATGCACACGTATAAAATTGCGATTTTATCCAACGCAATCATAGGTTTGAACGTTGTTTTCAATTTAGACTTGTATATATATATATTATATATATATATATGTTACAGGCATTTTCTAAATTTAGGCATTTTGTAAAATGACTGAATTTTCAGGCAATTTATAAAATGCCTAACCTTGACAGGCATTATATAAAATGACTAAAAATACCTAGTCATTTTGTAAAATGACTGAAATTTTGAAACAAAATTCAACAAATTGCCTGTTCAGTTTCAGGCAATTTGTAGAAAAAGGATATCATTGAGATGCATATGACAAAAGTGGACAAAAACACAACATCTTGCAAAGAAAATAACTAATGGTTCGGTAGAATTAATTTATTCTTCAAAAAGGTTTGTATATCATATGATATGTTCTTTTTAGTGTTTGTATTTCAGATACTAGTAGTAAGTTTATGATTATTTTGTCAAAATGGTAGAAGGACAAATTGTTCTTTCAATAGAACAAAATTTACAAATGAATTTTCAGAATATCTAGATTCGAAACAGTAAAGTGAAACATATGAAGCAGAGAAAAAAAAGTTTTTTTTAACTAACTGATTGCTGTTTGTTTGCTATCAGTAGCAAATATTTCATGTATTTTTAAGACGAGAACAATTTGGTTATAATTTATCTGGGTTATTTCTGCAGTGGATTGACCTGGATAAAGGACAGGAATTTCGACTGCCGCTTGCAATTGATTTGAAGGTATTTTGGATAGGGACAGAAAATTCCACCTGCAGAATGGTCATAGAGTTGTTAACGTGCAGAGAGTGTTGCACTTTACTAACATGCAGCAATATATTTAATGTCCCTATTCAGAAATAATGAGAAGTTATACATCCACATCCAAACAAATTTTCCTCTGAAGCATGGGATTCGCCATACAAGGCCATGTTTGGTTGTGATGCAAAGATATGAATATCTTCATCTTCACTGCCTCAAGGGAATTCCTTGGTCTTTGCAATCTGATGAATTAATGAGACAGTAGTTAACTGTGGTTAAATTTCGAAAATCGACTAAGAAGAGACAAATAACGGTGCATTAACAGGGTAAGCATCTCCTGCTAAAGATGCATCACCCATCATGGGCAGATCTGCTACAGGCCGTTAAAGCTATAAGCCAAAAGATACAAACTAATCATGATAATGTACTTTGAATCTTTTGGGAACATATGAAAAGAAGATATTCATGTGCGACATTTGTGCTTATTGCGAAACGCAATGTTGTAGAACGTTAAGTGTTTTATCAGAAAAGGTAATGAAAGAGCTAAATGTGTCATGATCCAGGTTTCTCCAAATGTGGTCGAAGCGCTAAAACTTATTTGCAAAAATTAGGACAAATATTGTATAACAGTTTGTCATCCAAAGATTTTAAGAAATAACAAATAATTGTCGAGTTCTGTGGTTGTGTGAATTTAGAATAATTCAGTAAAATTTATTTTGATAAATAAAACTCTTAAATTGTAAGCTTTAACATTAAGTAATTATCATAAATAAATTACTCTGTTGTTCAAAGCTTTTAATTGTTTTTTAACATTTCATTCTATAAACTAATTTCAGGCATTTTGTAAAATGCCTGAATCTGCAGGCATTTTAGAAAATGCCTAAAGTTTTAAGTCATTTACAAAATGCCTAAATTTAGAAAATGCCTGTAACATATATACATATAACACTTTTATCAAATATCAGCTATTGCTTGTTATATTTTTATTATATCTAACACACAAGTTTACCTAAACAGACAATGTATTCTTGAATATTATTCTTTAAAATACACTGATGCTTCCTAATTTATGGGCGCCAAAATTTGCAATACAGAATTTGTTTGTTTTTGGGCCCCTTATCGAGGATGCAGAAGCCCTATTGTTTTCACTTTGAGCGTCTGTCCGTCAGTCTGTATGTACGCCCATCTGTCAGTCTGTATGTACGCCCATCTGTCAGTCTGTATGTACGCCCATCTGTCCACAACTTTTGTAAACGCAAAACTCCTAAAGTATATTTTGGTGAAATTTGGCTCATTATTTTTGAAAACCTCGTTTTGTTTAAAAAAATACAAAATTTAAATGTCTTTTGTAAACGCAAAAACTTCAAAAGTATAGGTAGGAGACCAAAGAAATTTTGCACAGTTGTGCATATTATGCAGATATGATTATGTATTTTGGTGATTTTCTTTATTACGAAAGGATTCTCTGTGTTAAAATAATTGGTTGCCTACCATTTACGAAAATGCCCACCAAAATACGTAGTGCTTGGATTTTAACAAACCATATATTAATTGAGAACACATCCTTAATTAATTGTTGGTATCAAAATTTATGAAAATTGACAACTTATGAACATTTGATTTGTATGTATTAGTCTCTTTGCCTCATATAAAAATGTGCAAACGGGCGCTTACTTGCATGTCAGTTTTCTCTAGTTTGTTTACGAACACATGTTCACATCAAAGGTTCTTGTGTCTTGGTTTCATTTGGTTGCATGTGAATATATATGTTCTATAAATCGTAGGGAGAAGCCAGCCTGTACTACAACTTCAACTTATATCGTACAATAACTCCCATTTTGGAAATTATTAGTTACCCCAAAAGTATTCCCAATGCTTCCCATTGAAAAAGACGATGAAATATGTATCATGTACAAATTCTTTCAATTTAATCCTTGTTCTAAATAACTGCTCATTTGCAGGTAAAAATCAAAATTTAAAACAGTATTAATCATATATACATAAAACATGACTCTTCTCTAATATTTTACAATTTACGAACAGTACCAAATACAACTTATCATTAATATATATTCTTTTAAAACAAGAGGTTACCGACTTACAGCAAACCAGGAAAAATCGTCAAATTTCAAACGATCTCGGACATAATTTTGTCTAATATTGAAATTTGAAAACAATATTTAAACGGTTCTCATGCTATTAAGCGGAAATAGCTGGTGCCGACCGATACCCGTCCGTCTGCCTGCTTATTGATCATCGTATTTTCGTGATAAAAATCCTGTAAAATGTGAAATTCATCATAACGATTTAAGTTTTGACATGGAATTTTATCAATAAACGGTGCATGACTCTTTTCCTGAATTTGTTATACTCAGTCATGGGAAGCTGTTGAAACCTGGTGGAAATTTGCTTTACGAATTTAGCAATATTTTCTCAAATGTCCATAAGCACATGCAGTCAAGTTTCAATGATTGAGAACAAAATGGAAATTTTACATGTTTTAGTCAAACATATATTGATGGATTGGTTGATGGATATTTTACGTAAACTGCCAGTGGCAAATATTCCATGTATTATATTCAAGACAAACATTGAAGACGGTCTCAACCAATCTAAAGTCATGTCTAAAAGAGTATACCGAGTTGGAGTTCTATGCAATGAAATTTTCTTACCTTTTGAGTCAAATCCTCTTGGTTCAATCCACCTTCTACATTAAACCAACAGTTCTTCAAGTAATAACCGGTACATTTATTTTAAAGACACAGTAAGGAATAATATCCATAAAATTTTATTGTACATATTGTACTAGGATTGAATCGTCATAACAAGAGATGTTCTCGTGTGTAGGTATGTTGTCTTAACAATTGTTATATCTAGGCTAATCTGCTATTTAATTCTTGGAGACAATATAATGTGGAATGGGCACATGTAAAAATCACATAGCGAATTAGACATAAACATGACCATTTTACAAACATAAACAAGACCATATGATAGTTTTGTTGATTTTTATAATGTATTTACTTATAAACAAGTTATGTAATATGCGTTATACGCAACAAAGTATTTTAACACAAAGGTTGATTATCTTTCCACTTCAGTTTGTAAATGACAGATACTGCTGTTATATTTAGTGGCTTTTATGTTGTGGTTAAACGTCTTATTGTCACGCAGTACTTATGAAGCGGCTTGGTAGAAACATTGAATGACTCGATAGGATAGGAATCCTGCTCAAATTGTACTTGACCAACACGCCGAGCTGGATTTTTCACCTTTCGAGCACACGATTAATTAAGGTAAAAAAAATCAAAATCCTTCTTTTCTTCAATAATCTTACCCTTTTCTAGTTAAAAAACTATAACATGTTACTGTACAATCAAACATACTGACGATTTATTTTTCAAATGTAGCCTGATAAGATTATATTGAAATGAAACCATGTTAGATTGAAAACGTGCTTTCCATAAAAAATCACATGGTTAAGTGTCGCCCTTTGTTGTTTTCTGGAAAGTACTGCATAATTCTGTTATCTTAGTACGCGGTGTTATTGGTGAATTATATTCATTTTGACAGACCCGTTTTTTTTCTGATTTGTGCAGCCTTTGATATTTCAACCAGATCTTTCACCATCCGATCGCAATACTTGACCACCGATACTTATTTATTCACAGCATTTCTCCCTATTATCCAAAGAAGGCCGTAAGGTGCGTTCGGATCTTAATTGTCTAGGATAAAAATTCTGTTAATTTAAGATCTTTAGCATTAATTGGCCTTTACCTAATGCGTTGTTCATTTTTATTTATTTTTTTGTTTTGTTTTGTTATTCCTTCTTGGGTTTTCTCGTTTGAATTGTGACACATTTTGGCATTTGAGGGCCTTTTATAGCCTACGGTATGGTATTGGTTTTGCTCATTGTTGGAGGCCATACGGTCACCTATACTTTAATAGGTGCTTACATCAACGTGATATGAACTTATATATCATCATATTAAGTTCTATCCTATTTACTCGTTTTGTTGATCTTGTTACCAATAGCAGTATTGCATTTTGTGTGTGCTATAAAATTGCGATGATTAAAAATTCAAGGCAATCAGAAAAGAGAAAAAATCATTTGAAATGTGTTACACTGACACTGTACGCGCATAAATTATGCAACAATCAGCCTTACATATATTTTAATCTTATCAAAACAGATCTTAATCGTGTTTATTATTGATGTTTATACTCATAAATCCCCAAAACTTTATTTAAACACTTACAACGGCGTTTTCCATTAAAATTAAAAAATATATCATAGGTATACTGAAATTTCGGCATTTTAAAAGAAATGACCATATAATTATAGTATTCAAAACATAATTATATAAGATATTTTAAAATACTTATGAAGCAAGAATCTCGCAATCTGATTTACTTATTACTCAGGAGTAAATGGCACTCCACTCAATCTAAAGTATTTACACCGGGGTTAAAAAAAATAATTAACTTCGCGCAGTACTATGAAATGGTACACTTACATACATTTTCATGATTTTAAACAATAATATGGGTAAAATATTAATTAAAAAAAAGTAAACAAAATAGTAATTTTACCAAGGACAACCATTTTATTACAGAAAATTTGAAACATCTTTGTGAGCGTCCGTCCATTCCTATAACCTTGGACAGTAGTTAAACAACACATAAGAAACACTGAAAAAAAAAAAAATCAGTTGGAAATGGATAACGGTCATGCTTTTCTCTGACTGTTAATTACGTCTTTACACTAAATCCATTGGATGTTGGATGTGTACTGATTGATATTTTAGTCTTAGATACATGATTTTTTTATTAGTTGTTATTGGCTTTGAACTAGCTGTCAGTAACTGCGAGTACTCTCATATCTGTACTTAGTGTCTTTTTGTTGTGGAGATGTATAAGTACCCTGCAACGTCCAATGCAATGTTTTTGTTAGATGTATTTCTGCTTTGTATCGATCTGATGAGTTAAGCCCTTTTCAACTGATTTTTATAGTTTGTTTTATGTTGTACTGTTACACCACTGTCCCAGGTTAGGGAGGGTTGGCGCGCCTTCAAACTAGTTTAACCCGCCACATTCTGTATGTGCCTGTCCCAAGTCAGGAGCCTGTAATTCAGTGGTTGTCGTTTGTTGCTGTATATCATATTTGTTTTCGTTCATTATTTTGTACATAAATCAGGCCGTTAGTTTTCTCGTTTGAATTGTTTTACATTTGTCATTTGGGTCCTTTTATAGCTGACTATGCGGTATGGGTTTTACTCATTGTTGAAGGCCGTACGGTGACCTTCGGTTGTCAATTTTGTGTCATTTGGTCTCTTGTGGAGAGTTGTCTCATTGGCAATCATACCACTTCTTCTTATTTTTATATCCCATCAGATCGGTATTACATGTACAACAATATATAATACCAATACCCTACAGTAATGTCATGGAATACATCAAATGAAAACATTTAAAATAGAAAACCAAGAGTTTGATCAAAAGCGGAAAAACCTATTATACATGTAGCAGACGGTTATCATCGGCAACCACTTGCCTATAGGGTCAATCCTCTAACCATGAACGGCTTCGATTCCAAGGGGACTGGCCATGGGGAATAGAAATATGGTCACTCCTGGTCATTTTCCGACCAGCAGTAAAACCCTTGCCAAAGTGGGGCGTCCGTTTGGGTGACATGTCTTTCTGTTGGCTGTTACCTTGTGAACTAACACGTTAAAATTTGGCTCAGTGTTTTGGTTTAGTAAAAGCAGGGTTAATATCCTGAATATGCATTTAATTTGCCGCTGGGCGTTAAATAGCTATCCATCATCATCATCATCATCATCATCATCATCATCATCATCATCATCATCATCATCATCATCATCATCATCATCATCATCATCATCATCATCATCATCATCATCATCATCATCATCATCATCATCATCATCATCATCATCATCATCATCATCATCATCATCATCATCATCCCCTAACCTTGCACAATAGCGTAAAGAACAATATCAGAATAAACCTTAAAAATGAGAGTACGTACCGGTCTAAGAGTACACGAAGTAACTGAAAGTTCGTTAAACCAAAATCATCAGAAAGAAACTATCTTTAATAAATAGCGTCATGATGGTTCCCGTATTCCTAACTTTGGTGAATTATTTATATCTATTGAATTAAGCTCCCTTTCGATTTTTATAAATTTTAGATTTTACGTTTCCTAGTTATGGCATTGAAGAGTTATGGAACTTTATTCGTTGAAAAAGCGACGGGCGTATCATGCGCTCATGCCGCAGCTCTTTATTTTTAATATGCGTTAGGTCACATTTTTAAAAGAGAGGCGAAAGATACTAAAGGGACATTCAAACTCATAAGTCGAAAATAAACTGACAACGCCATTGAAAGTTATTCAAGCATCTAGTATTTTAAAACATTTAGCTTCTGACTCATTAGTTCGATACTTCCTTGTTTACTTTGACAGTATCAGTGTATGTAATGTGCGAATCCTGAAATGTCATTTTACTGTATCCGTGATGAATTTCTGATGTAGAATGATAAATAGACAGACGATAAATTCGTGATTTTTAATAAAATAAGAAATAATATATAATGTGTACTGTTTTATAATTTCATTATATAGGTATGAGATGCGGACGGGTTTTCATCGCGCCTACAGCCATCCATGTGCAAAATTGATACACAAATAGATAAGTATTAAGAATAGTTCACGAACAGAGCGTGCAAGAGATCTAAAAGTAGCAGTTAAGTTTCATTTGCAGAAAAATGTACCTTTTGACATAATTATTAATGTTGTATAACTTAAAACAGGTTTTGTTATTCAGCTTGTTGATATTGACTCAAATTCCACTTCATTATGCGATTCATGTTTACTGTTGAATAATGATACTGACGTTACGCACGATATTGGTGTCACTTTTGGTAACGTCTTATGTTAACGTCAAAGTCATGTACTATTGACGGGTTGTAATATTGCCTTCTAGTATAGTCTATAGACACATGGTTTTCTGTGAATAAAAGAGATAAGGGTATACACCATGTTAATATGTTTTCCATGAATGAAAGAAAATGTGGAATATACAGAACAAGGATTCGTCACCTACAATTTGTTTCTATAAATTTCATATAAATCTTGGTTTTTTTCATAAAAAAATATAAAGGGCCTATTTCTGGTATGATTTTAATCAACTTGGTACAATAGAAGAAGAGCTGTCATAGGCTTATTTGTTTATTTAGTAATAGATTTGTTGTGAAGCGTTAATTATCAATTTCTGATGATATAATTTTTGCAACACAAATTTGTTTTGTCCGAAAAATTGCTATATATTCCAAACAAATTGAATTATAAAAAAAACGTATTCGCATCAGGAGAAACCAAAATAACCGAAGAAAAAATATGATCAAATAAACAAATATATATATTTCAGACAATTCCGCGTCTTTCAACGCATGGGTTGTGAAAATCCAACTGTAAATGCCGTCAAAACGTAGTTTTACATAAAATACTTATGATTTTTATATTCACTGACCGATTGATTTGTGTTTGAGAAAGCCAGAACTAATCAAAATATAAGAGCATTCGAGAGCATGGATATAGAATAAAGGCAATTGGAACGTTCTTCTTGCATTGAGTCAGAACACCAACAATTGTGGTACTATCAAATAGACATTGATAAACTGTACGTCACACCAAAATTCACGGTATCGCATTCAGAGTTAATTTATTTTCTTTATTCTTTTTATTTTTTATATACTTTTTTAGAACTTTTAAAGACGGAATAGAAGACTAGTATGAAGTTTTGAGCTCAAACTTTAACGAATCATATATTTTAGGATTTCAGTTATGTTCTTTTCAATACAATTTTATTGGTTCCTAAGAACACATTAAGCGTTATGTGATTTTTTACCAATTAATCATTGCATAATTTTGCATGTAATAAGAAACACTTTACCAAGTTAAACAACTTATGTATTTCAACAAAAAATATCGAAAACAAACACATTGTACACAGTTCACTGTACGGAATAAGTAAACAGTCGAGTATAATTTAAATAATGGAGTGTGGAATAAGTAAAGAAGTATGTTTTTAAATAAGACTATGTTATGTAATGAAAGCAATGTATAAAAAAATACTACTTAGTTTTTCTTGAAATTTAGCTTTGCAAAACGTGAAAAAGATCAACACAAAACTTTCATTGCTTTATTGGTCCTCAAATAGAAAATGGATGTGTTAAATGATGAAAAAATCTCTTGTTAAACTAATAGATATTATTAATAGAAACAATATATAAGTATATTTATCTTCTGCTGTGACTCACGCTTAAACGAAATTCTTTGAAAATGAATTGATTGATTGTTGGTGTTTAACGCCACTTTCAGCACTCCTTGTTATAGAAGGAGAAGAAGATATTTTATCTCCATCAAATGGGCTCACAAAGAGCATATAACAATATAAGACATTATTTGAGACACCAACAAAAAACCAAATGGCGTCCAATTTTGTTTTATTGGTGGAGGAAGCCAGTATGCATAGAGAAAGCAACGACCATCACCATGTAGATAACTGACTATGGCAATTCTGAGTATGTACTGTAAGTCTATTTGTATACTCATATCAATCAAGAAAGTCTAACGTTCAATAAAGAATATGGCAACGTATGAAATATATATTTTATAACGATTTTTTGTTGTAATTTAACTGTAATTAATTGCAATTCTCCCAATTTGATTTCTTGCAGTTGTGGCCAAGATTGAGTTGATTTATCATAAGTCAATAATGATCAACATTCTAATTGAAATATACAGTTATTATACATGTATGATGCAAGCAATATTTGAATTTCCACTTTGCTCTTCGGACGATTGGTGTAAATATGTATTTTTGTTATTGTTGAGTTGCTGTTTGATTGAAATGTACTCAAATCAGGATTTATTACAAATAATGTTATATTGAAAAGAGGAATGCATTTCAACGAGGTCAAATAAAACAATTATTGTAAATTAATATTTTAGATATTCCTTTAATAAAACAGGTACGTTTCAAAACACAAAAACGCAAACATACGTTACCTATACACAGTGAACGTCAAAACGTCAAATTAGCGATGGTGTGACATTTTGGTAGACCACCATGTGACCGCTTTATTTTGATGATTTGTACATTACTCTTTATCATATACATATCGAAATGTTCGTCTTGCAAAGGAATTTGATATAACAGTTATTTTTTTCGAACAACTGATGTTGTTTTCAGTCATTTGATGATTTGTAACAACTTGTCCTTGATAATTCAAATAAAAAAAGAGGACGCTAACATTGTGACATTTTGGTAGACACCCTTTTAACGCTTCGATATTCGATACTAATCGATTAAAATATAATTGAAAGCACAGAATATTTTCTTTTATATTTGGAATTTATCATACTGGCTTAATTTCTCCGTTCAAAATGTAAAACACATTATTTTCAATGTTTTCTATAACCAACTCCGGAATTACTAACGTAAAACGTTGGTTTAAAGTTTTGTGACAGGAGACCTTTGGGGATTCATATACTTCGTATTTTTTGTTTAATGCTATAAATGAGATTGAAGTCCGAATGAATGTCGTTCAAATGTTATAGATTAGGACGCATGCTATAGATTAGGACGCATGCTATAGATTAGGACGCATGTTACATTTTCTGACTAGATGAAATGTTTTGCACAGTTTTACTCAATATTGGTAATTTCTTTATAGAACAGTTTTTCAAACGTTGTTGTGACAATGTACTTTGGGCTAGGTTTTCGGTAATGATGTCGAGGTTTTCATGGAATCGCTCATTTACATTGGATTTCTTTGCTTTAAAGAGTTTTCCAGACTTATTTTACATAAAGATATGCGCTATAACCAATTTTAGAACATAATCCTCTCGCTATAAATACATTCTGAACTGTTGTGCCGTAAGGGAGTGATATTTTTCCTTGGTGTCTACAACCAATAATGACTTCTTACAAGGCCTACTCGGTTCGAAAATTGCGTTATTTACGTCTTACACATGTCCTCCTAAAGCCCTATCTTTTCTCTCTCAAATGGTATAGCATTGTTATACTTTATCTACTTTTAAGTACCCGAAAATAGGAGGAACACTCGAAGAACAACATCAGTATGTTACCCGTCTACACGAAAATATAAGATTTTTCTTGTTAGTATTCGGAAAATTGATCGACAAAACTGAATGAAAACCGATAAGCCATCTATAACTTAATTTCTTACGATCTTTAAAGATTTTGTAAGCAAAATAACACTCGATCTTTCCTTTATTTTTCTAATTTAAAGCCGAATTTTGGTGTCAGGTACGTGAAATCAGAAAACGTCACCAACATTGTATGTAACGTCACTAGACTTTCATTTTCACTGTAGGGCGATTCATTTTTATTGTACATGCGATGCATTTTCACAGAAGGAAATGAATTAGTTTTCATTATATAAAGTCTTAATTCAGCCGACTCTCTAACAAAATTTATGAATTCAGAAGAGGAGATTATATATATATAAACTTTGTGAGTGGAAGTCTGAGGTAATATACCAATAAATTCCTTAAAATGGCATTTATTGCTAATATATGACATGCCATCATTGAATACATATATCTTGGACAGTTAAGCCAATCCAGGTCACCGAAAAAGCAGAGTTTCTGTTTCGGTCTAAATCTACATCGCATACTAATAAATCAAACGTTATTAGAGCTATTTTCCTAATGCTTGTAGTTTAAAGGTGTGGGTGGCTTGCTTGCTTTGTTTGTATAAATGTTTGCTTAAGCATTGTAATTAAGATTGAGTAAACATTTATACAAACAAAGCAAGCAAGCAAAAAAATCTTTAAACTACACGCATTAGGAAAATAGCTCTAATGGGTGCATTAAGATAACAAAGGGCATTCACAAAACGATCTTCATTTCACGATTGAATGAGTGGAAACGTTTTCATCTTGCACAAACAACTGATGCTTGGATGACTGGATAATTGATATTTATCATGCCATTGTGTATACATCTAATACAGTAAAGAAAGTTCGAGCAACAGTCGAGTCACCTTAATTCATGTTTTAATTTCTTATAAGTCGGTGTTAAAATAAGCAAATACGCAATTGTAAGAATACAAGGAAATATTGAATACAGTTTAGTGTTACATGTTTAAATGGTTCTATACCACGGGGTATAACCGCCGTATAGTTGATTCCGGACGTTAATCGCTACATCGCGAAGCGATGTTGGTAGATAGACCGTTCTTATATTTTCACCAAAGACTAATTGACGCACTGTTTAGTTAAGTATTCAGTGTTTATGAAAACAAAGTTTACTGCTCCTGGCAGCTATATTACATGAACACCATGTGACTATTTCAAATAGACAGGTCTGAGAATTACTTGTTAACATCGCGAAACAAACAATCTGTGTAACTAAAACTTGATAAATTACAAATACAGCATATATATATATATATATAGAAATCTGTTGTAGAGTTGTCACTGGTTCAGACGTACTTATATATATATATATATATATATATATATATATAGTTGGTTGGCTCTTACACTCAATGCGACCGTGTGTTTTGTGATTTGTTGTTGTGAATAATACATAATGCGAATGAGAAACCCGTTGTTTTAATTATTTTTGAAGACATTTTACTTGAAAAACTGACCTCAGAATTTTGGCACTATACGATTCATTCTCTTTGTAGTTTGTTTACTTTCTTTAGTACCGTTCGTTGTACATTCTTGTACTGTTCGTTGTGCAAAAGCCTAACAATATGGTAAAAAATATGTATGACACGGCGTGACAAATTTTCAAAGCTTTTTTATGCGAGTTCTCAAACTTCTAAAGGAAAATTCGCCATAGAAATACGTTATATTCATGGATGTTTTGCTCCAGTAAATTTTCGAATCCATGACAAGCTAATAGCAAACTCACCAACAATATTTGAATATGCATGATATGAACGTGGTTATACCCGTGTATATTCAAGTAGGCATCTACGGCTAGCTTGCATTTCAAATTGTAAATATCATCAATAGTAAAGTCATTTAAAAACTATTTTCAGTTGTTGCATGTCGAATTAACATATAAATCAACAATAAAAGCCCTGTTCATTGATAATTTTCTATGTTTTCTATGTATTGTGTGCGATTTTGTCCCATGTACATTTACTCCATATCCTTTCATTTTCTAATGAAAATTCATCGCACCTTCAAAAATTCCACATCAGAAATGATTGCACTTACAGTGATAATTCATCGCATTTATAGTTAAAATGAATCGCATTCAGTAATTAATATTATGGATTCTGCTGCTTTAATTACACTTTTTTGGACTTAAATCCTGTTATTATACATTAAAAAGTTATATTCTAATGAAATTGTGTTAAAACATACATTCAAATCAATTATTTTGTATTTTCAAAAAGTAAACAAACGCAGTTTTTCCCATCATCCTTTATTCTACAATAGACATACTCGCATACAACAGTGAAAATGAACTAACTGGATTCGCACTTTATATACACTGAGTATTATGAATCGTGAAATATTTCTCATGGTGATTAAATTGATTCTGCTTATTATACAAGGTAAGAAATCATGTCATATTGACTGTGCTATGAACAAAGTTACATACCGTAGTATTTATACAAAAAAAAAAAATATTCAGGATTTCATCAAATAAGAACAGAATCGTGCTGAATCTGAACACTATCCAGTGGAACAATAGGAGTACCGAGATACATTTAGTAGTGGGGTATAAGAATATGTAAATTAACCAATTAATGTGTTCAAGATTAAATATTTATTGTAAATAATGTTCTAGTGATAATTTTCGTAATCCTCATCAATATTCCTTTAACTTAAAACGTTAAGTTAGTGTTGCAGTGGTCTTCTTGAATCCTTTTCGGTTTAATGGACCTTTAGTATATTGTCTTGTCCAAATTATAATACATGTAAATATAAAAATAAGAAGATGTTGTATGATTTCCAATGAGACAAATCTCCACTAGAGACCAAATGACACAGAAATTAACAACTATAGGTCACCTTACAGCCTTCAACAATGAGCAAAACCCATACCGCATAGTTAGCACGGTTCATTCTCCATCTTTTATCGTTCATTAGTGAGTGGCCTACTGTATGGAAATATCTCTAACCCCATCAAATTTTGCAATCATAATCAAATCAAATCTACCCTACTAAGTTCCAGTTCACCAGTCTATGAAAATTTACCAAATAACATTGTAAATTAATGGGTTTGAGTTCTTAAAATGCCTCAGGTATTAGTCAATGGACGTTGGGAACCAACTACAAATGCATGTTCCACTTTTAGTCGACTTGTTCCTTTACAGATAGACGATCGTAACAATTAGATGGGCAGTGACTTCCTAATGATTTTCAGCAATTTGTTTCCCTTACTATGGTTCTAAAAATATGAAGAAATAAGATGTTTTGACAATTTGTTTTATAACCTCGAGCCACCTTGATCCTATTTATCTGAAAATTAATCGCTTAAACCATGGTTTTGTCCCAGGTAAGAGTTGTCTTATTGACACTCTTCCTACAAATTTGTTATTACTACCTGTAACGTCTATGTTATATAGGCACCTATGTTTTAATATGTTATAGTTATTGACCAAGCAAGTCGGTATATGTCATTTAATCTGCACGGCTCGGGTGACCTACTTGACCCGAACGACGTAGGAGTTCGGGTTAATGGGTCATCCCGACCGTGCAGATTAAATGATATATACCGATTTGATTGGTCAATAACTGTTTTAACACATGACGCCATCAATTTACATGAACGTTTTGAAATATTCGGACGATATTCAATCCACGGCTCCTGGGAAAGTTTTCTTGTAGGGTAAAGAAAGGAGGAAATACGCATTTAGGAAGTAAAGGTTGGTAACTTTTAAATTATAACTTTTTTGATATTCAGGCTTTCTCCTAAATTGTTACAGTATTTGGAGAATTGTGTTTTAATGGCAGATCTTTGATTGTTTCTGTTAAATTTATTCACAATTTTATATAAATTCGTGACGATCAAATCAAAGTTTTCTTTTAAGTCGGCAAGATAAATAACAATACAACATAAGCTCTATTGTTGAACACTATATGTTGCCCTCTAGATGTGCTTTGTGTTTTTGTCGTTTTATTGCTGTCTTATTGACGTATAACCCACATCTCCTACAGTTAAGTTCCGTTTAATGTACTTTTAAATCTGTGTATGACAAATCATAAATGAAAGGGTTATTGAGTATAGATTAATTGCTTTTCTTTCCCCAAGAATAGGCTCAGAGGAAGATTAATCGATGACAGATGTACTTAAATGTATAAAAACGTTTCACTTTTTAGTCTTTAATTTCCCCTTCCTCACATACATTTGTAATTTGTCACCTTTATTCATTTCTGAAGACATGTCCCATCTAAACGAAGTCTGATTGATCTCCAACTTACTAGCATATTTTTCATTCAGTTTTGGCACATACTTGAAAATAAACCTCATTAAATCGACCCCAAAATAGTCACGTAAAAGGAATTAAAATAATAATAAATATTTAAAAGTCGTAATACATTCCATTGAGAACAAAACTAATCCAAATCAGATTTCTGCTATTTGGATATTTGATGAAATTACAATTAAAAATTTTTTTTACTTTGAAACACTGATTTCAGATTTAAATTGTACGCATAATACCATAAAGTGTTCAAAGGAATGAGAAGCACTTTCTATTTCATAATTTAAAAAGGCAAAGAGTATAAAAAGTTTTTAATGGATCAACTATGCCGTAATTGCCTGTTCAGTAACGGATTCAAAGAGGGGTGCGAAGAGGGTGTACGCTCCTTTTCTTTAAAAATCTTGGATCCGTCCCTTAAGATAGGAGAACATTTGAACTGTGCAGTATATCTGAGGTAGTTAATGCACACCTGAGCTGTGCATTAACCAGATAGCACTGTAAGAACAAAGAGATTTTGCCTATGTCATGTGTTAATATATTTATATTGTGTCATGGATCAAACTTATTCGTTCAGTGTATGTTTACTTGTTTTGTTTTAATGTCTTTTGATCGAGTTAACAATGGTTAAGCCATTTCAATTGATATTCTATTGTGTGTCTTTTAATATGTTGTAATGTTACACTACTGTCTCAGGTAAGGGTGAAGGTTTGCGCCTGTTAAAACGTTTAAACCCGCTGCATTTTTATGCACATTTCCTAAGTCAGGAGCCTGTTGTTCAATACCAATCTTTATTTTCATAAACCATAAGTTACAATGGTACAGAGATATACATACATATAGCGAGAAAACAAACTTATTTATAATAACACCATACACACAAGCATACACCAATTCAATCTCCGGCGCAGAGTTCATATCCGTTCCATACATGCTCCGCAATACTGCACTAATATGACCTCTGCCATACATTGTCCGACCCCATGAGGATTTTGACTCATGGCCGACAAGCATTCGGTATTCTCTGCAAAGTCCGATGCCAGATACATCACCTACCGAGGACTGTCGAAATTAGTTAAGCGGAAGGTTTTGAGTAATCAGGTAAAGTGTCGATGGCGGAAATTATGAGAATCATCTCCTCGCCTCATTTCCTTCAACTAGGATTCTCGCCAAATATCACACTGAAAACTAAGCAAATTGAAGTTTAAGATAACTTAGACGAAGCAAAACAAAATTTGAATCCTGGTATTGATGATGAGTTTATTTGAAGCGAAAAAAAAAAGAAATTCTAGCAATTTTGCCGACAGGCTGTACGGCAAGTACTTATAATTAGTTAGCACCGTTGATCCTGGATGGCACTCAGCAGCTCAGTGTCATCCACAGGGGTTTGTTACAATTTACCGCGTTTACTATTCATGATCATTCATACGAACCCTGAAAAAAAAATCACAGTCATTGATCAAGTGGGAGCAGATTTATTCAGGTGACAAAGTAGTGAAAGCTGGGACTATTAATTATACTAACGTATAATAGTCCCAGGTGAAAGTCTAAGAAAAAATGAAACAATAATTCGAAGCAAAGTCGCAAATGAGGTTCCCCTTGTGATTTTTCGGGATTCGTATGGATAGTAATCCCGGCAAATTATAACAAACCCTGTGTGTCATACAAGTTTGGGCAAGAAGATCAAATTCAGAAATTAAGGTCGTGGGTAAAATCAGAGACATATATACACATGTATATATGTCTCTGGTAAAATTTTGAAAATGTTTTCTGTATGAACAAATTAAAATGAGGTCAGTTATAAAATTCTGTATATCAAATTCTTCCCTACCCAACAAAATAATTAAGTTGCCAGTGACATGTCACAGTGTCTAATCCGTCATATCATATTATGAATTAACCACAGGGTTTGTTACCATTTGCTGAGTTTACTACCCTAAAATCTCTAAAAAGGTAAATGGCAAATATAAACAAACCCCTGTGATATATGTATAACCCTTTGTCAGAGGGACAGCCTCTCATATGCCCTGCTCGGTGGGGTTGTTCCTAACCTCATAAACCTGATAAAAGTTCCTCATACCAAATGGACATATTTTTATGTTGTAAAGTTACTCTCCATCTACATGATATAGTAGTACAGACATCTGTAAAGTTTAAAACAAAGTGCAAATGATTATGATAGAAAAGCAAAATCATGTACTATACATGTAGCATACATTAAAATGCACAGGCACAGCAAAGTCATATTAATTTACATGCAGAGCAATCAGTTTACAAATTTTCTAAAAGGCTGTTTTAGAGCAAGCAGCTAGTAATTTATTTGCTTCCAATAAACAATTACTGTAGTGGTAGCCATAAAGCCACCTGATGAGTACCCTTGGCAGGGACGAAGCGGTAAACCTACATATTACGTTAAAGAAAAGTTATTACATGTTTATATATTGATATATTATTGATATTATCAGTAGGTGTTGAATTTATACAATTGATTTTTTTATATTATTGGCTAAAATTAATTATCTGATTCACACCTGCATAATCATGATAATGTAATTTAATCAAAATATATAAAATCTATCTTTTTTTCTTTCAAATGTTATAACTTTAGCTTTTTGATTTGGATCCCAAGTGTTGTATAAACACATTTTTACTATTATGAGTAGACTAATATTGCCATCTTATAATCAATAGGAAGACTTTTAACTCATGTAACTGCAGAAACTGAAATTGATATACAAAATGGTGCATGTTTGTTTGTTCTTAACCTGATTTTGAAGACTGTTCCTTATTTTCTGAAATTTATGTTTTTGTAACTCTTAAAGTCCATACATGTAGTTCATATGCATAATGTAGACAGTTTTTATTACTTCTAACTTCTCTCATAACCAATAGCATGAATAAACCAATATTTACATGCATATCATTAATATGTCCACTATACAGGACCCTGAAGATACTATACTTTCAACAATATCATATCTGTATATTAAGTTACAAAAACAATTACAAAACCAAAATGAGTGAATTTATTCCTCCAAAAATACACTTTAGACTATAATTCCAGGATATCAGTGATCAATTCTATTGTTTTTCTTTTTATCTTACAGATGGTGACAAAGTAGATAACAGCACTTATGAGTGTTAAGATTGATTCAGAATGAATAAAACAAAAAGTATATATTAGGTATTGGTTTATTTTTTAGATATTTTTATTTGCATAAATTAATTACTTTATCAAATAATAAAGAAATACTATTTAATTGTCTTGCCTTGCTGTCACATGGTATAAAATGATTATTTACATTGTTCTTATAAAAAAATGTTTGTAAATTTGTATAAGGTTGCTTCAAATTTTAAATAGTTGTGTAACATCAATGCTTAAATTTAATAATCATGCTTAAACTGTAAAGATGAAAACCAAGTTTGATGAGAAGCCATATTTAATCCAAGTGATTAACATTGACAAATCTTTTTTATACGTATAATTATAAATGTATTTGACTTAAACACTCAATATTGTTCTTTAACTATGATAGTAAAATACTACAGATTGTTGCATGTGAAAAAAGTTGCATTCAGTTTTTCATTGTCAATTACACTTCTCCCCCTATTTTTCAAACTTTTATATATATATGTATATATAAACCCATTTATCTTGTGATCCGTTTATTTGGCAATCGCCAATGGCAGTCAGCAGGGTTTAAGAACATCAGTTGTTCGACCTGTTAGTCAAATGTGTTTTGTTAAAATATACTTTTTCACTTTTTTGGTCTTTTGGAAAATGTTGTTTGTGCTGTATTTAGACCCCTCTACCAAGAAATTTGTTCTGCATGCACACGTATAAAAATTGCTGTTTTTATCCAACGCAATCATAGGTTTGAAAGTTGTTTTCAATTTAGACTTGTTTATATATATATACATGTATATATATATATTGAATAATATACAAGTCCTTGCATTTCAACACAAAGTTAGACTTTACTCATTTTATTATTTCAGCTACATTAACCAGAAGAACTTCACACATAATTATTGATTTTGTTTCCTTGGAGATTTTAACTATAACTGTTAAAACTTGAAATCATACAGAATGAAACTTTGAGGAAATTCACATCAACAGTGTACCTGTAGCTTCAATATGAAGCCATTGAAGTTGTTGAATGGTACATCGTAAGTACATTTTCTATGAAAGTTATAAATCAGTTTGTTTACAAAATTAAGTTCATACTAGGCATATTTGAGTAGATACAGGATTTCATTATATATTAAAACAGTACTCTCAAACTTTTTCTATACACTACTATGGTGCAATTAATATATAATCAGATTGTGATATACAACTGTATGGTTTATGCTACAAACTGTGAAAGTTGTATTTCTTTATTGAAGACATTAATTACAGTAGACATGACATCACAATGATATTTTATCACACATTTATATTTTTAAAAGCAATCTGCTGTCTCTTTTCGACTTCCATCTGACACATATAAGCATTATGAATAACTAGCTGCACCAAAGTTTTTGCCATGATAATTCGTTAGATGGCGGGTGGGGGTTGTTATTTTCTGAACACCTTGTACCTTAGTCTTGTTTGGACAAATTTTAAATTGTTTTGGATAACTTATAAATTTGCAGTAATATTTGGGTCAAATAAGGGCCTTTTATGCCCCTACCCTTTGAGATATTGAACAAAGTGTTGACATTTGAAGGGCTGGATGGACAAACAATTGCATACCATGTACATCCCTTACCTGCATAAAACCAGAAATAACAAAGATAAAAAATGTGTTATTATATTTTCAGATCACAAATATGTTAACCTGATCATTGGAAGATTATCAAGTAACATGAGCAGCATTGCAAGCCTGCAGAGATTATATACACAAATGGAATAGACTCTCACTTTAAAAAAACTTTCAGACAAGACTTATAAATGCATTCATAAAAGAATGATTCATGTTTCAATGAGTGAATTCTAGTTGCACATGAAAATTTGTGTGCATGTTTAAATATTAATTTCCATTTTATTATTTGTTGTTTTGAATTTTTTATGTCTTCATAATTTTATCATGAACATATTGTTGTTAATAATTTAAAAGAAATAAAGAATAAATTTTCTCAATTTTAGCCAAGTAGTATGGAAATATAAATGTCATTCATGTTGTTAACATTTTAGTACAAAAAACCTTCTGGTTTATACTACTCATAATTTCAGTAATGTTCAGGTAAAACTCTGATTTAACTTTTTTCCAAAGATTTAAGCATATGAATACAAGGAGATGTTGGGTATACATGGTTTAGGTCCAATGGACAGCATTCCAACAACACAAAAAACAAAAGACTTAAGTTACATACAGTTTCCCAAAACAGACAAGTTTTAACTCTCAATTTGCCAGTCTTGGAAAGTTTGAATATGTTAAAATGAGCCAAAAAATAAAGATCTGCTATCAACAAAAGAAAACAGTAATTAAAGTTATCTTGCAAAAGAATCATTATTGTGCAAACAAGGTTAACTGCATCTTAAACTGGATACATCATGTCGGTGTTTGACTAAAGGGTAGTATTTATGCACAAGAATATTCAGTATTATTACCTCTTACAATGACAATTATGTTTTATCCTGAATTCAAACAAGCATATTTTACCAGATGAAAATACAAGTTCCATGTAGCTTCCAAATTTTGTTTGCTTACTGAATAAAAAATTATGAGATGTTTTAGTTACCAGTGAGACAATAATTTAGCAGTGACAAATGAGCCATTGGACCAGAGTTTGTATACCCCCGCCGTAGCAGAGGGGCATTAAGTTTTACCCTTGTCCGTCTGTAGGTATGTCGTCCATACTTACATTTCCGTTCTCTAATTTTAGTTTGCTGCAACCAAATGTTATGAAACTTATACAAAATGATTATTACCACAAAAGACAGATCAAGTTTGAATTTTGGTGGCGCCACTTTTACCGTTCTAGAGTTATGCCCCTGTACAAATGAAAAAAATTGCTGAATTTTTCCTTTCAGTTCTCTAACTTTAGTTTTCCTCAACCAAATGTTATTAAACTTATACACAATGCTTATTACAACAAAATACAGATCAAGTTTGATTTTGTTGGTGTCACTTCAACCATTCTAAAGTTATGCTCCTTAACAAATGGAAACATAGGATAATTATATATCAATGATGTAATGGTTAAAAGTAATTTTTATACGACCGCAAAAATTTTTGCGGTCATATATTGGTATGACGTTGTGTTGTCGTCGTCCGAAGACACATTAGTTTTCGCACTATAACTTTAGTTTAAGTGAATGGATCTCTATGAAATTTTACCATAAGGTTAAATACCACAAAGGAAGGTTGGGATTGATTTTGGGGTTATGGTACCAACAGTTAAGGAATTAGGGGCCAAAAGGGCAAAATTAGCATTTTCTAGTTTCAGACAATAACTTGTGGAACGGTGTATGGATCTCTCAAATTATACCACAAGTTTCCATACCACAAAGGGATGGTTAGGATTTGCTTTTAGGGGTTATGGCTCAAACGGTTTAGGAATTAGGGGCAAAAAAGGGGGAAAAACAAGGTTGTCCTGGTTAATGGACAAATACTTTAGTACAAAACATAATTTAAAGCACCTGTACGAACCAGTCCTACAGGAAGGTACAAGGAATCTAGTAGGAATTTGTTAAGAATTCCTACCAGGAAAATGTGCATATTCCTGCTTGATTGTAGCAGGAATCTGCCAGGAAAAACAACCGAAAAATTTAAATTAGCAGGATTTTCTTAGTAGGAATAATGCCATTCCTACCAGGAATTTTCAAATTAGCAGGAATAATTTGGTAGGAAAGTAAAATTCCTACCTGGATATTTGTCAAATTTTCCTGCTAATTTGAATATTCCTGGTAGGATTTTTCATAAATTCCTACTAGGAAAATTGATTTTCTAGCAGGAATCTAAAATATACATTACAAACTTAGGTGTATACACATATACTCATCTGGGTCATTCATTAAGTTTGAATCTCAGCCACAAAGAACAAAGAAAACACATGTAAAACTTCTTGTTGCAAAATTTGACTCTTAAATTCATGAAGTAGCTACCACATATGAAAGTTGTGTTTTAAACCTGGTATGTAATCTGTTTTTGAATTTTATTATGATGGATATAGATGTGACAGTTTTTTTCTTCACTCTCAAAAACATTTTTTTAGAAGTATTGGTCTATTATTATGTATACAACAAAAATGTAGATCAGATGAACTTATAATATATATAAGACAAAATTTAATTGAAGACTAAGATTTCCATTTTTAATTAGTTGAATTAATTTGACTATCATGCAAATTAGAAAAAAAAATTAAAACTCCCTCTAAAACATTTTAAAAAGTGTAGCTTAATTAAATTCAAATACCTTCATAAGCAATCCTGCCTGACATTCAAATATTTCCCTGAACATTATTCAATCTTTGCAGCATTGTTTATACACAATCTGAATTTTTTACCCTCCAACTTTTGAATTTGTTACCTGGAACCTGGTTTCTTATAACACAGCAAAATAAATGTTATTAGCAAACCGGAATCCAGTTAAAGATAATTGCATACAAACCAATAACAGTCAAGATAAAAATCCTGCTTAGATAAGAAAAAATTCCTGGTAGAAAGATTTTCTGGCAGGAAAAAAATATTCCTGTTACCTATACCAGGAATGTTGTTGTAGGAAAATGAAAAATCCTCCCAGAAAAACTGAAGTTTTTCCTAGTACGTCTAAAAAGTAACAGGAATTTAAAATTTCCTGCTAATTCCATGTGAATTCCTGCTATAGTCTGGTAGGAATCCTGCTAGATATTTCGTACGGGCAGTGTAAGGAGATAAATCAAATACATCATTTGAATTACCTCCTTACACTGCTTTTAAATTATGTATAAAGTAATGGTTAATGAACAATTAAGACAATTTAAAAGCAGTGTAAGGAGGTAATCCAAATACAACGTTTTGATTACTTCCTTACACTGCTTTTAAATATGTTTAAAGAAATGCATATTTATAAAGGAAGACCAGTAAAAATATCTGCAAATGTTGCATCTTTTTTTTTACAAAAAATCCATATGAAAGATTTGACACCATATTTTATATTCTATTATAAAATAGATTAAGTTAGCACTATGGTAAATTTAAATGGGTAATTACGGTTGCAAACTCCTTTGGAAATTTGAATTGAGATTATGACCATATCTTGAAGGGAAAGAATTTTTCGGGGAAAAAGGGGGGTAAAAAATTGTGGAGGGTCAATTTTTTCTCATTTCAGATTTCAGAAATTAAAAAGAATTATTCTTCAAATATTATTTTTTTTTTTCAAATTTCAAATATTGAAAGTAATCTTCAATTGCACAGTATGGCGCATTAGATTTGTAAAATCTTTGACCACATTTGTTTCTTTGTTATGCTGAATCTAACCGTGTATTTAGATTTCTAATTTTGGGTCCAGTTTTCAAATTGGTCTACATTAAGGTCCAAAGGGTCCAAAATTAAACTTTGTTTGATTTCAACAAAAATTGAATATATGGGGTTCTTTGATATGCTGAATCTAACCATGTATTTAGATTTTTTATTTGTGGGCCCGCTATCAAATTGGTTCATATTGAGGTCAAAAGGGTCCAAAATTAAACTTTGTTTGATTTCATCAAAATAGAATTATTGAGTTTCTTTGATATGCCAAATCTAACCGTGTATTTAGATTTTTAATTTTGGGTCCTGTTTTTTAAATTGGTCTACATTAAGGTCCAAAGGGTCCAAAATTAAACTTAGTTTGATTTTAACAAAAATTGAATTCTTGGGGTTCTTTGATATGCTGAATTTAAACATGTGTTTAGATTTTTGATTATTGGCCCAGTTTTCAAGTTGGTCCAAGTTGGGGTCTAAAATTAAACTTTGTTTGATTTCAACAAAATTGAATATATGGGGTTCTTTGATATGCTGAATCTAACCATGTATTTTGATTTTGGGCCCCATTATCAAATTGGTCCACATTGAGGTCAAAAGGGTCCAAAATTAAACTTTGTTTGATTTCATTAAAAATTGAATTCTTTGATATGCTGAATCTAACCATGTATTTAGATTTTGGATATTGGACCATAATAGGTAAATTAAAAAATTTAAAGTTCTTAGACCACATTCATTCTGTGTCAGAAACCTATGCTGTGTCAAATATTTAATCACAATCCAAATTCAAAGCTGTATCAAGCTTGAATGTTGTGTCCATTCTTGCCCCAACTGTTCAGGGTTCGACCTCTGCGGTCGTATCAAGCTGCGCCCAACGGAGCATTTTATTAAAATTGGAGTTATCTTCCTTTGTCCATAATTGTAGTTGATTCAACTACAACCAATGCTTTATACAATGCAATGTTCACTGAAAAAATTAAAACAATCTTTACCCTTCTGTACTTACAAGCACTTTGATTAATGTTCTTCAGTTATGTCCCTTTATAATTATATATGATATGCAAGCAGGGGCATCATCTGTGTCCCATAAACACATTCCCCATTTATATTCAACTTGAAATATTAGCAAAAGATTACCAGTACATACATTCATCACTGGTTTTAATGCACACAACTCCAATTACAATTATTGTTAATGCCAAGAGTATCAGGACATAATTTGGGTGTAACAGCTACCAAGGTATCTGTTAGCTTAAAACCCAGTCCCCAATCATGTATATTAAATAATTGATATTGGTTAATGTGCAGTAAAAGTAAAGATTATATGTAAGAGAGAAGGGGTCAAGATAATTTTGCAGTTTTAAAAGTAGAATAATAAAAAAACATGAGTGCATGATACACCCTTAACATTTTCAAAGAATTAAGTTCAATTACTTCTCAATGTCATATTTGAAATTTATAAAATTCTAAAGGGAGCTTACATTAATAGATATAAGCAATTCACCAAAATTTCATGAGAACTGCTGAAAGCATTTTTGAGTAATTATCCAAGAACTGGAAAATCCCCCTTTTTGATGAATAAAACCCTGTTACTCGGAAATGTAAAATCTAAAATTTATAAAAAATGAAAGGGAGCTCATGTCAATAGATATAAACAATTCACCGAAGTTTTATGCAAATTGGTTATAGTGTTTTTGAGTTAATGTCTGACATGTTGACGACGGATGGACAGACGGACGGACAACGGTATATTTAAAAATTTATATAAATTTTCAAAACCACTTGGATTTTCATATCAATTGTATTTTGACCTTATAGAATACCAGGTTGTTTGATAGTTTGGTGTATTGCTGTAAAATTTATGGATTTTATTAATAAGTAAGAAAAAAAAGCTAAAATTTTCAGTTTAGGCTAAATTCAGATAGTCACCTTTAAATTTTTTTATAACTTTTTCAAATCAACTTGGATTTTCATAAACCTTTACAGCTATCTCATTAACATATTGATCTTACAGAATACCAGGTTGTTTGGTACTTTGGTTTATTGTTGTCATTTTTATGGATTTAGTTAATAGGTAAAAGAAGCTACAATTTTCAGTTTAGGCTAAATTCAGATAGTCATCTTTAAAAATTGGTGTAATGTTTCCAAATCAACTTTGATTTTCATAAAACTCTACAGCCATCTCATTTACATATTGATCTTACAGAATGCCAGGTTGTTTGGTAGTTTGGTATACATGTATTGCTGACAAATTTAGGGATTCAGAGGCGGATTCAGAAATTTTCATAAGAAAGGGCCCACTGACTGCTTATGAGGAGGCCCGCTCAGTCATGCTTCAGTGATTTCCTATATAAGCAACTAAATTTTCCCACAAAGGGGGCCTGGGACCCCCACCCCCACCCCTAAATCTGCCTTTTGGATATAATTAATAGGTAAAAAAAGCTGCATCAAAGTCAAAAACATGTCTGCCTAAATTGCTTTAAAAAGACCATAATTTCTTTCTTGAAAAGTAGAATAGATAAAGGGACATTGCATATTTGAAAGATAAGCATGCTCTATTATTAAGACAATAATTGGTAATTCAGCATACGGTAATATGTTTACTAGTCTAAGAGTTATTGTCCCTTAATTTAAATTATTACCTTTATTTTAAATTAATATGGTATTTTGAAAATTGTATACAAATTGGATAGTTAGTTAATATTTTTTTGATTGTTAACAATAGTTTGAATAAATCTTTATGTCCTATGGTCACAAAAGGGGAAAAAAGTGATGACCCTCAATTATTTAATAGAACAAAGACGTAAGAAGAGATACATTAAACTGTTTCAAATTTACGATGACCTCAGATTTCAGAAAAATATAAACTAAGTACATTTAATAGTATGGTTAATATTTCTTCATATGTTTTATGACTTGCATGAATATTGTTAGCACTTCTTAAGCCTCTATGAAAGGCTGGCTGATATAGTATGCTATTACTTATGTCTTGAGATTCAATTGTGATATTGTATCTGAGGCTGCACATATAAAATCAAATCTATACATGTCAATTTCAAATGTTTTACATTCCAGAATATAATGATATTCATCACCAATACAATTATTATTTCATTTCAAACGTATTCTATTTTCCTTTTATACCATTCCACCGTCCTATTTTTATAGGTAGTCTATGATTTGTGGTTCTGAACTTACAAAGTATTTAAAAGTTTTCAAACTCAAATGTTTGAAATTTCCGGTCCTGCTAAATAGTATTCCAAGATGGTTAAAATCCTGAAAAATCTCTATATCTGCCCCATTTAAAGAAAACTTTAAATCTGCACTAGGCCTTCCCTTGAAAATACCATGACTTTGGTTTTATTAACATTTACCTTGAGTCTCCATATATTACAGAACTCTCCAAATTTGTTCAATATGTTATGTAAATCTTCTTTTGATTCAGACTTAAGGACGGGGTCGTCTGCATATAGGAGGACAAAAATTTTCAGGTAAATGTTCAACTTATCTTCTAGTAAATCTGAAATCTCGTTTAGACCCTCAAGATTTTCCGTTTCTAAAAAATCTTGCAAATCATTCAAAAAGAGAGCAAACAGAAAAGGCGACAAATCCTCACCTTGCCTTACCCAAATATCACATGAGAAAAAGTCTGATTTGTGATTATTATATGTAATACAAGACTTAAGTACAGCTCTTTGTAAGAACCAGGCAGAGTGCGATTTATGAAGGTTTCAGATTTTATCTATAATTGGCCTAGTAGAAGAAGTAAATGAATAATGCTCAAAAAATAATTTTCAGTGGGAAAATATGAGTGGTTGCCATGGTAACGGACACTCTATTTTTTGGTTGTTAAGCGTGGTAAAATCTTTCCAAAATCAGCTAAATCACTAGAATTCAGAGCCTGATTATGAATAGAATCATGCATTTTTCATTAATGTTCATATGTAACATCGATACAACTTGGTTTAAGCTTCATTTTAGTGAAGATTGCATGTCAACCAAATTTGTAAATTTTTTGAAAAATTTTGCCAAAAAATGCATATTTTCAACTTTTCTGAAATAGGAATTTTTGCGAAATTATCAAATTTTCTGTGGTGTTTTTCAGAAATGTGCAAATGTGTACAGAATAGTTAGCACTGTAGTTATGAAGTTTGGATACTACTTTACCAAATTAAATAGAAAAATGCGTGGGACTTTCTTTAGTTTTATCACCATAGCAACCGATTTTTTCCTTGGAAACGGAGTTTTTATTTGCAGAATATTGCAGTTTAAGAGCTTAAATGTCCTTAATTGTTTCATTACCGATAAGAAAATACATAAAACCTAACGCAAACCTTAAATTACTATCGTCAAGTGTTGTGACTTCGATTGTTACAATGGAAACACATATTATCCATACCAACATCCATTCAAAAACTGCATAAATAGAAATTTATGTAAAAACATACATAAATAGAGGGTGTTTATTTTCAAATTGGAATATGACTTCATTCTTTGCTTCACTCACAGTCTTGTCTGGTATTTTTCTTCAGATGGTTCAATAAATGTAATATATGATGTAATATTGGGGTTGGGAAGGGGTTTGGAAAAAAGGGGGTATGTTGATTTTTTAAATGTTTCATACAAGTAGATCCTTGAAAAGATAATTGCGTTTGGTTGGACTTTGTTTCGAGTTCATTATCTGATAATCAATTTTGAACGTTAACAGATGATGAACTTCATGGAATAGCTGGGCCAACCTGGCTTATGGTAAGGCAAGATAGATATGGCTCTTAGCAATTGTAAGAAAATTCTTAATTTCTTAGGGCACACACCGTCTGAGATGTTATTCCACCAGCATAAATCACAAAATTGACCTGTACCATATTATTAAGCTTACAAACCAATAATAGAATCATTTGGTCAAAGCAATTCTAAACTGAAACTGAAGTGTGATGGACGGACGGATAGACGGACGGGCAAATTGAACAATTTTAAGTTGGTGGGGACTTAAAAATAATAATAGTCAATTGTTGATTGTTAATATCAAAGTCCAGTATAATGGAATCCTCTTAATATATAGCTATTAACATATCATTAATAACTCCTTTGTTGTACTACTATCCCGCAATTGGAATTCAGGATCTCCGAGATAAACAAATAGATACATCTACTAAGTTGGAATTGTGCTAATCCCGGTTAAATAATTATGCTATTACCGGTAAAATTATCAAATCAAAATTATTGTGCAAAATAATTGTATTAATTATGAATCATTCCTTACTATGCATCGTACTACATATATCTCATAAAATTATGATTCCGATAACATTAGATCTTGTTTTGTGTGTGTTGTGGGGGGTCAACTGAAGCACACTTCTTATCCTCTGAAATCCCCTCCTCTCTTTTAAGATAGTAAACATGTAAAAGGTATCCTTTTTTAGGTTGAATCTTCAAAAAATCGTTTTGCTACTCTCAACTTTTTTAACCTTTACATGAATTACGTCCCTATTTTCTGTATCTGTCTCTGTAACCTTTCTAAAAGACTTTGCATTAATCCGAGATTTGGAATGAAACCACTAAGCTGATAATGTCTGCATAAAACAAGATTAATAACAGTAATAATTTGAAGACAAATTCCACACATGGTCTTATTCAATTAACTGCAACACTAGAATCAGCGCAGTACATACCAATCTTATTTTTTTTCTTTGTAACTATCAATGCTTTCTAGTCCCAACAAGTTGTAATCTTTCATGAATACAAGACTTTAGTGTCCCATGTGAAATAAAAGAACAAATTTCCAATGTCCCGTGCATTGCACACATTTGATTTCAAGGTACAAGGGCAAAAACTAAAATAAACACTTTTATGGCCGCGCCGCAATTGGGGGGTAGCAGGTTTAACCCATGTTCGTCAGTACAATAGTCGTCACAAAGTTGGTTTCCATTTTATAGTTTTAGTTTGCCTCAACCAAATCTTATGAAACATGCTTATTACCACAAAACAGAGATCAAGTTTGAATTTTGTTGGTGCCACTGCATGTCAACTGTATAATTTGCCTTAGGGTGACCATCTTATGAGAACCTTTCTGGAGCCCTTTTTTCTGTCATACATAGCATATAATATTTTCCACTTTCATCTAGATTTTTTCATCTTTTCTGTTAATTTAAAAAAGGAGATGTGGTATAATTGTTAATGAGACAACTCTCTACAAGAGACCAACATGACACAGAAATTAACAACTATAGGTTATCATACGGCCTACAACAATGAGCAAAGCTTATGCCGCATACTCAGCTGTAAAGGTCCCAAAATGACAATGTAAAACAATCCAAACAAGAAAACCTAACGGCCGAACTTTGGTGTTGGGTTTATATCAATTAACATAACCTCCCTTTAGTTTTTCATGAATTTGTGATATGACATTGAGAAGTTATTGAAATTTATTCTTTGAAAAAGCGACGGGCGTAACATGCGCTCATGGCGCAGCTGTTTATTTTATTTTATGGAACTACACCACTTTCAAAGTCTAGGATCAGCCCTTTAAGGTATGAGTACATTTGAACTGTGCAGTATATCTGAGGTAGTTAATGTACACCTTAGCATTGCATTATCCTGATTGTAGCACAGTAATAACAAAGAGATTTTACCTTTGTTATGTGTGAAGTGTTCTTAAAAGACCATGACTTTATATGTTTTCTTTTGGTCAGTCCGTCCATCTGTCTGTCCTTGTCACTGCAGTTTCAGTTTGGAAATGCTTAAACCAAATGTTTCTATTATTGGTTTGTAAGCTTATATTTATAAGTGAGATTTCAAGTTGAGTCTCTTGCTGTTTGGATTAAATTTGTGAAAGTTATTGTGCTAGGAAAATTAGAATTTTGCCAAAATTTCATAATTTCTTCCCATTGGTGAAGGACATTATATTGTCAGAGCATTACTTTCAAAATTACATGGACCTTCACAAAAGCTAGAATGTGCTATTGCAATTCCATGAAGTCCATCATCTGTTAGTAACATTTCATGAATAATTATAGATTACCAGATTGAAACCAAATGTTGTAGGAAAAAAAAGTAAAATAATAAATATACGGAACACTGAGGATAGTTCTAAACAGAAAGGCCATAAGCAAATGACAGATCAAAAGCTAAAACACATCAAACAAATGGATAAAACTGTCATATATTACTGACTTGGTACAGGCATTTTCTTATGTAGAAATTGGTAGATTAAACCAGGTTTTATAGCTAAACCTCTCAATTTTCCTTATATGGATTTATGAAAGATTCAAACAAAACTACCAAACCTCCACTTCTCCCCAAAATGCTACAGTGTATATATTCAAATTTTTGTTTGTTGAGTCTTCTCAAGGAGCAAAGACAGGACTGAGAGTTAAACAGATTAAAGCATGCAGTTATATTCCCATTAGAAAATGAAAATTATTAACATAGTTTTTACATAAAATTATATTATATATCTTTTGATTGGATGTTGTTATGGGTGATATTTGTTACCATGGCAACTGTTGTAATACTACTTAGCCGTTGTAGTTTAGATTTAGAGTATATGTATGCTTCTATGTATTTTCTTAAAGGTTTGGAAACAATTGAGAATATTGAATTCCTATACTGCAGAAGTCAACAAATAATAACGCTGTTTCCAAGGGAAGATACGTTAATATGGTGATAAAATTCAAGAGAGCCCCACGCAATATTCTATTTATTTTGGTCAAGTAGTATTCAAACTTTGTTACTACAATGTTAGCTATGCTATGCTTTACTTATTTACACTTTTCAATAAAAAACACATGAGAAAATTTGATAATTTCACAAAACTCCATGTTTCAGAAAAATGAAAATAGGTGTTTTTTGTATATTTTAACAAAAATCTAAAAGTAGGGTTGAACTGCAATCTTAAGGAGTTCGCTTCTCAGTTTCAAATTAATTAACTTTTCAAAACACTAGTTAATATCGATAGGGATTAATAAAGGAATCAAAAGATTTTACAAAATGTACAGGTCAATGTGCTTGTTTTCGAGATATTAGCCATTAAATTTTGCGGGAAAATATTCTCTCTTGACTTTTCATAGCTTTATCCATGACAAGTTTACATTCTCAAAACTTTTAAAGAATAATTGAAATTTTATAAGACTTTTACAAATGGCTTATCATTATACATGTAAAAGATTTATAAAAAGAAAATGGGGTCAATGACCAATTTTTTTAGGCATTCAAATGAATAAAACCAGAGGTTTCCGAAAACCTGACAAAATCCCAAAACATGACAAGCGAACTTCCTTAACTAAGCTCTGAAGCTAAAACCTAGTATCGATGTAATATATGAAATTTCTGAAAAAATTGATTCTATATAATAATCAGGCTCTCCGACCAAACGTTATCTTTTCAAGAATCTACATGTATGATATTTTAAAAAATAAATCTACCCCACCCCCTTTTGTCCCAACCTTCCAACCCCAATGTTAAATTATATATTACATTTGTTGAACCTTATGAAAAGAACAGACAAGACTGTGAGTGAAGCAAAGCATGCAGTCATATTCAATTTGAATATAAACACCCTCTATTTATTTATTTTTTACATAAATTTCTATTAATGCAGTTTTGAATGGATGTTGCTATGGATAATATGTGTTTCCGTGGTAATTATTGAAGTCAGCAACTATTAACAATGGTAATTTAGTGTTAGCGGATGCTTTTATGTATTTTCTTATCGGTTATGAAATAATTCAGGACATTTAAGCACTTAAACTGCAATATTCTGCAAATAATAAATCCGTTTCAAGGAAAAATTGGTTGCTATGGTGATAAAATTAAAGAAAGTCCCACGCATTTTCTATTTAATTTGGTAAAGTAGTATCCAAACTTCATAACTACAGTGCTAACTATTCTGTACACATTTGCACATTTCTGGAAAACACCACAGAAAATTTGATAATTTCATAAAATTCCTATTTCAGAAAAGTTGAAAATATGCATTTTGGCAAAATTTTTCAAAAATTTACAAATTTGGTTGACATGCAATCTTCACTAAAATGAAGCTTAAACCAAATTGTATCAATGTTACATATGAACATTAATAAAAATGCATGATACTATTCATAATCAGGCTCTGAATTTTAGTGATTTAGCTAATTTTTAAAAGATTTTACCACGCTTAACAACCAAAAATAGAGTGTCCGTTACCATGACAACCACTCATATTTTCCCACTCAAAATTATTTTTGAGCAGTATTCATTTACTTCTTCTACTAGGCCAATTATAGATAAAATCTGGAACCTTCATAAATCACATGTATATGGCACTCTGCCTGGTTCTTATAAAGAGCTGTACTTAATATCTTTGTACATATTTAAAATGAAATGATATATTTTCCTTTAATACCACTTAAAAGTAGTTTATACCAGAGCCTCTCTCCAAACCGTGTCGAACGCCTTTTCAAAGTCGACAAATGCGCAGAACAGTTTCTAATTATTTCTATATTTCAAAATTTCAAAATGGTAAAAACAGGGGTCGGCCTATTCCAGGGCTTCTAGAGAAAAATAATGAGGGTGTCACGGAGTATGACTATATATGTCTTGTAGAGGAGAAACAGGCGCTTTTTTGCGCAAGGTATTGTAGGGCGCTATGTTCAAAAATCTGAAACTAGTGCTAAAATTAGAAAAAAATGGTAAAAACAGGGGTCGGCCTATTCCAGGGCTTCTAGAGAAAAATAATGAGGGTGTCACGGGTATGACTATATATGTCTTGTAGAGGAGAAACAGGCGCTTCTTTTGCGCAAGGTATTGAAGGGTGCTATGTTCAAAAATCTGTAACGAGAGTACAAAATTTGAAAAAATGGTAAAAACAGGGGTCGGCCTATTCCAGGGCTTCTAGAGAAAAATAATGAGGGTGTCACGGGGTATTACTATATACGTCTTGGAGAGGAGAAACAGGCGAATCTTTTGCGAAAGGTATCAAAGGGCGCTATGTTCAAAATCTGAAACGAGAGCTCAAAATTTGAAAAAATGGTAAAAACAGGGGTCGGCCTATTCCAGGACTTCTAGAGAAAAATAATGAGGGTGTCATGGGGTATGACTATATAGGTCTTGTAGAGGAGAAACAGGCGCTTCTTTTGTTCAAGGTATTGAAGGGCGCTATGTTCAAAAATCTGAAACTAGAGCACAAAATTTGAAAAAAAATGGTAAAAACAGGGGTGGGCCTATTCCAGGACTTCTATGGAAAAATAATGAGGGTGTCACGGGGTATGACTATATAGGTCTTGTAGAGGAGAAACAGGCGCTTCTTTGCGCAAGGTATTGAAGGGCGCTATGTCCAAAAATCTGAAACGAGAGCTCAAAATTTGAAAAAAATGGTAAGAAACAGGGGTTGGCCTATTCCAGGGCTTCTAGAGAAAAATAATGAGGAGTGTCACGGGATATGACTATATAGGTCTTGTAGAGGAGAAACAGGCGCTTCTTTTGCGCAAGGTATTGAAGGGCGCTATGTTCAAAAATCTAAAACTAGAGCTCAAAATTTGAAAAAAATGGTAAAAACAGGGGTCGGCCTATTCCAGGGCTTCTAGAGAAAAATAATGAGGGGTGTCACGGGTATGACTATATAGGTCTTGTAGAGGAGAAACAGTCGCTTCTTTTGCGCAAGGTATTGAAGGGCGCTATGTTAAAAATCTAAAACTAGAGCTCAAAATTTGAAAAAAATTATAAAAACAGGGGGTCGGCCTATTCCAGGGCTTCTAGAGAAAAATAATGAGTGGTGTCACGGGGTATGACTATATAGGTGTTGTAGAGGAGAAACAGGCGCTTCTTTTGCGCAAGGTATTAAAGGGCGCTATGTTCAAAAATCTGAAACTAGAGCTCAAAATTTGAAAAAATGGTAAAAATAGGGGTCGGCCTATTCCAGGGCGTCTAGAGAAAATAAAAGGGTGTCACTGGGTATGACTATATAGGTCTTGTAGAGGAGAAACAGGCGCTTCTTTTGCTCAAGGTATCGAAGGGCGCTATGTTCAAAAATCTGAAACGAGAGCTCAAAATTTGAAAAAATGGTAAAAACATGGGGTCGGCCTATTCAAGGGCTTCTAGAGAAAAATAATGAGGGGTGTCACGGGTATGACTATATAGGCGTTGTAGGTGTCACGGGGTATGACTATATAGGTCTTATAGAGGAGAAACAGGGGCTTCTTTTGCGCAAGGTATTGAAGGGCGCTATGTTCAAAAATCTGAAACTAGAGCTCAAATTTTGAAAAAATGGTAAAAACATGGGGTCGGCCTATTCCAGGGCTTCTAGAGAAAATAATGAGGGTGTCACGGGGTATGACTATATAGGTCTTGTAGAGGAGAAACAGGCGCTTCTTTTGCTCAAGGTATCGAAGGGCGCTATGTTCAAAATCTAATACGAGAGCTCAAAATTTGAAAAAATGGTAAAAACAGGGGTGGTCCTATTCCAGGGCTTCTATGGAAAAATAATGAGGGGTGTCACGGGTATGACTATATAGGTCTTGTAGAGGAGAAACAGGTGCTTCTTTTGCGCAAGGTATCGAAGGGCGCTGTGTTAAAATCTGAAACGAGAGCTCAAAATTTGAAAAAAAATGGTAAAAACAGGGGGGTCGGCCTATTCCAGGGCTTCTAGAGAAAAATAATGAGGGGTGTCACGGGGTATGACTATATAGGTCTTGTAGAGGAGAAACAGGCGCTTCTTTCGCGCAAGGTATTGAAGGGCGCTATGTTCAAAAATCTGAAACTAGAGCTCAAAATTTGAAAAAATGGTAAAAACATGGGGTCGGCCTATTCCAGGGCTTCTAGAGAAAAATAATGAGGGTGTCACGGGGTATGACTATATAGGTGTTGTAGAGTAGAAACAGGCGCTTTTTGCGCAAGGTATTCAAGGGCGCTATGTTAAAAATCTGAAACTAGATATATAGGTCTTGTAGAGGAGAAACAGGCACATCGTTTGCGCAAGGTTTCAAGTGACGCTATGTTCCAAAATTTAAAACTAGGGCAAACAGTTTGAAACTTTTACTTTTATTGTTCCAATGAAGGAAAGGCGTTTTCCCCGCATGAGTGTTTTGGAATCTACAACAGAACCATTTCGTAACTCCTTCCACTTTTAATGGGCTGAATGAACTGAGTGTCGATTTTTCATTCCCGACACAATGAAAAACGTTGCTATGCCCAGGAGATGTATTGTCGACGATTGGTTATAATGTTTCATTATCCGTTTATTCACCTTTAACAAGACGTCCATTCTTTGTCCATCACACTCGAAATGCAGAAAGTTTGTGTTTTGCTAGGACATAGCGCTCGAAGTTAGCTTTTATGTAATTGTCGTCCAGTCCAGAGTCTTTCAGTTTCTCTGATTGGTTGATCAAATCGATGACGCACAAGGGATAAAAGTTTGACAAGTCGAAAGGATTGGTGTTACTGTTGCTGATGAGACGATCCATATTGAAGATTTTCTTGCAAAGTTGGCTGCATTTTGTACAACCTATATATTTTGCACTGGGTAAAAGCAGCACTGAAGTAAATGACTGGGTAGCGTTGAACGTTGACTGTTACGTGGATGTTTTGCAAACTCTAATGCTGAAATGTGGGTACTCCTGTGCACGATTGTCAGAGGGTACAACGTTTATCTGGTTCGATAGGTAATTTATCTGCAAATTAGGAGATGGAGTAGGCAGTGCAGATAGTGGTAAGACTACAAGGAGGTATACATTTGACTTAGTTGACTGAGAGGAAGTTTTTTTCTCTTGCCCTTTTAAGACTGTTTAAAGACTTGTTTAGATCACGACTCAACCTTATTTGTCAAGTAGTTATTGTAAATTACTAGATTTGATGGTATGATTTTATCCTGGGAATTCATGTGAAGAGCTTCATGCTGCCTGGGATAGGCAATAACTACTATAACAAACGTCATTTTATGTAAAGCGTTTCCAAAAACCTCCTTAAGCCTTTGAAAACATTTTTTTCTTAAAATGTCCTGTACAAAGTCGGAAAATGGCCATTGTTATATTATAGTTCGTTTCTGTGTGTGTTACATTTTAATGTTGTGTCGTAGTTATCCTCTTATATTTGATGCGTTTCCCTCAGTTTTAGTTTGTAACCCGGATTTGTCTTTTTCTCAATCGACTTTATTAATATGAATTTCGAACAGCGGTATACTACTGTTGCCTTTATTTAGAAAACATCCTCTAGTGTTTGATAGCGTTTGGGAAAAAAATGCGATTGATGGTGACAAATCCGTAAGGCTCAGACCAGCATAAAGTTTTGACCACCTTGAAGGCTAGGTCCAAATATCTCACGGCGAATGTGTCTGGAAATTCTTGTTGTATTGTTGAAAGAGATCATGACACAAACAAAGTTGGATCGTCTTGCGCGAGAGTTTCAGGCAGTTTTGACAGAGATAGAATCAATCAGCGTTGTTGAGCCCTACTCGGACATAGAAGTGTTCACGCTATTTTGCTTCCTTAGCACCAAGTCATCAAAACCACCAAGATCTTACTGTTTGTATCAATCCCCGATGGTCTGTTCGAAGACAAGCAATGACATCGATGAGTGATGTGGGACATTTACCCATAACGGATATCAGGTCGCTGAGTCATTTTGTGAGAACCTCTTCCTCAGTGCTTTTTGCAGGAGTAGATAGATAGGTTGATGAAGAGATGTTTTGAACTATCGTACTATAAACACCACGACCGGAGGAGTAGATTATTTAGCAGCGTCGGCTTACAGCAGTCTGAAGTGTAAATAGAATACAAAGACAAACAGCCACTTCGAATTTACGACTAGCAAGGGGCGACGACGGAGGGGTGGATCGAGGATATTCAACTTCGTGAGTACTACCAGTGGATGTTTCGTGAACAAACTAAATAACAACGCCCCGATCGTTTGTGGCACAACTTCACTGGACCTGGTACTAAGCCGAAAAAACGATTACATACGGTAAGAACCCAAAAAAACCTTGGCCCATGAGTCGCTCAAGCTGTGTATCTTCATGATCTCTGCTGTTTGTACACTTCTTTGGTCCAATGGAAGGTGTGTATTCCTTATCAAATGTACCTAACTTCTTAATTAGTGATTCGAACCTTGTCACCCACGTGGAACCGAGCCGTGTAAATGAGCTGTCGATGCTCAACAAAAGAATATAACAACTCGCAACTATGTGAGTGACAGGAACATGCATTGTTAAATGTGCACTATTAATAATCCAAGAATGAGAAAGACGATGGAACGCGGCATCGTTTGACACCTCATCTTCACCAAAGTACAAATAGGTCTCGGCGTCTCAATAGAAAAGTTCGTTGGACAGATAAATTAGCTTAAGAATTACTCAAAACATTTCGACGTAAATTCGAGAAACGATGCGTGATCGCTGTTCGTTTAGGTGAAGCTTGGACTACTGTTCTTTCTCAACAGAACAAAGAATTCACGTTTATTCTTAACATCATCAATGTTTTCTCCAAATACGACTGCATATTGCTACCCAAGACCAAAAAATGTAACGATCAAAGTTGCTTTTAAACGGTTTTAAGTCAAGCATTTCCATAATACTTTGAACGGAAAGGTTACCGAATTCCACAACAGAGAGGTCAAAGTGCTATGCCGAAAACACAACGTTGATGTCTACTCCACCGATCCTGCCAGAATGGAGGATAGTTGAGTTTGTTGACCACTGGGACCGCCCCATGAAGGAGAAGATGATCAAATACTTTAAAGCCAAATCTACGAGCACATGCGTGATTGGTACTTAAGATAATCTCGTTCAGCAACAAAACACCCCAAACTGAGATAGATGAAAATAACTCCAGACATGTGTCTGCAAGTCATAAGAAATATAAAAGAAAATAAGGGTACTGTAACTTGTATGCAGACATGCATCCAATAGAGTAGGGTCGGTTCCCGTAATTACTAATTACCACGATTTCAACGATGAGAAAATACAGGATTGCCGAACTTCTGAATACCTCGTACCGCATCGATAAGGTATTGCGAAGTCGAAATCGAGGTGATGTATCAGTATAATCAAATAAGGGTACCACGTTTTATTTTTTTATAGCAGCAACGAGAACACCATCAAACAATTGACCTTTCGACTAATTTCAACAAAGGTGCCAACAGATCATCTGTCCTCTTATCTGTTTTTCATCTCTGTTGTATCGCATCGTAGGTATTCAATCATCTCCTTAAGAAGGTTTTATATAAAGATAAGAAGATGAGGTCTAAGTACTAATGAGACAACTCTCCACAAATGACAAAGTGACACAGGCATTAACAACTGTATGTCACCGTTCGGTCTTACGTCCATAAGAATCAAAGTAAATCTTTAACTGGTTGCCTTAAACCAACACGTCCAATTTGTCTCTAGATCTGTGATTAGTTGGGTAAGTCTAATACTTCAAATCGTTCACCTCTTGCTCGAGTTCCAACTTTGACGAGGGTGTTTTGGTGAAAATTATTATGCACCTATGTATAGTTATACATTTATTTATATTAGATAATGCCCGCTCGTGGACGAGGGTACTTATATCGTGTTTAAGGATGTGGCGCTTGGATTGTCATCAACGGCTGAAATGGCCTTTTGTGACATCTGAATGAATAATCGCTCAATAGGCCGTATCTTGTCATGGTCTACAACTGTCAGTCTTAAAATCTTCTCATGATCTATCATTGGTAAAGTTAACTGGTCTGTATGAAGTTTTACTATCATAGCTTTTAACAACGCAGAAATCTTGGCCAATTTTGTTTTATTCTGGTACAAAAGCGCTGATATAAATAAACTGTTGAAAATAATACAAAGTAGACTGTCAATTAAGTCTGTAAGTGTATATATAACTTTAGGTTGTATACCGGCTGTCCTTCGCACTAAAGTTCTTTCATCTTCATCGTTTTCTTTTCGAAATACCCTTAAACAAAATTCAGCCAGTAATCAGCCTTCTCTTTATCAGTACTTACATTACACTTTTTACAATCTCTTTTATCATGTAATTCGGGTGGGGGAGTTTGTATTTTCATTTCGACTTTTCATATGACAAGAAATTATTATAATTAGTCTTTGCTGACTCTGATATGCCTTTTTCATGGGTTTTACGTTCTTGTCTGACATTTGAGTTGGCTTAATTCATCATTAAAATTTTAGTTCCTTCCGACATAATTTATCATAGCACCTCTAGAAGCCTTGCGCAAACGATGCGCCTGTTTGCCCTATACAACACCTATTGTTGAAAATACCGCGGGAGTTAAGACGTCGCGTTTTACCGATTTGAATCTAGGGTTGACGTCAGTGTGCGATGTAGCCTTAGCACCTCTGATATATATGAAGTAAACGTTAAACTGTATGGTTGTGTTGTTTCTGTATAACGATAGTAGAAATAGCCCCGACATTTATGGTGCCGTGGCCAAAAGGGAAAATGGATAGAAAGCTGAAAGCCATTAGTTCCGGACATAAAGGAGCAATTACAAGACCTTGGAAGAATTTTGGAGACATAAGAGATAGTTCCGATATAGAAATTAAGGAGTCACAGCTATTTTAGATTCCGTGCAACAGATCTAGAAAAAGGGAAATTCTTATAGATCTTAACGATAAAATTGTGGACGCTAGCTCGGATGAAGAAGTGGTGGATGAAATTCAGAAAACAGATGAGTAGAACCGAGTTCAATTTAGATTAAAAATCAGTCATATTAGAAAACTCTTTCAATCCTCACAATCAACTATTTATAATTTACCCGTCAATACTACCGTTGTTCAAGCTAATAATGTGACTCCTCCTATACACCCATGAATGCCTTGATTTCACCTACAGCCAATAGTGTACCCGCAAGCGACTCATCTCAATTGAACCCATACTCCAATTGATTCACGTCGAAATCTGTTGTACAATCAAATTCACCATCGTTTTATACTAGTAACCCCGCTAGTATATCAGAGATTATTCCTATCACGAACCAGTCTGAGCGTTTTCAAGTTAACATTCGTCTTCTAGCGCAAAAATCATTACCACAAATAACCAAAGTTGAACTTGCCTACCTTTAAAGGGAATATTTTAAATTGGCAATCCTTTTGGGATTCATATGAGACATCTATTCACACAAATCCAACACTCAGTGAGGTACAAAGTTTAACTTCTTAAAGTCACTCCTACAAAGAGAAGCGTTTCAAACCATATCAGGTTTTGCTATGACAAAGACTAACTACGGAAAATCTATTTTGTTGTACAAGAGAGGTATGGACAGATAATACTATAATACAAAAATATATGCAAGCTCTACTTGATATTTCGCCGCCGATTTATACTTTAGTAAGCCTACGCAATTATTTTGACAAGACTGGTACTTACGTACGAGGTCTAGAGTCACTCGGATAGACTGATGAGGCTTATGTTTAACTACTTGTACCGGTTATTCTAAACTTGCAGCCCGCAGAAATACGCCAGAACTTAGCTGGAGAACACGGACTATCAAGTTGGAATTTGAAAGATTTGAGGAAGAGTATACTTAAAGAAATTAAAATCATGGAGGCAGGACAAAATACAGGTACTTATCTTGATTCTATAGACCACCAGTTTTCAAACACATCTATAAGTCCATACCACACAGGAAATAATTCACCACAAGGATAAACACAACAAAAACGAGAAGAAAAGCCAGCCCGGAATATTAAGAAGAGTCCATGTGTTTTTGTAAAAGATATACATGCGCCAACATACTGTACCAAGGTTAGTGATCCTAAAGCCCACATATCTATAGTCAAACGAGACAATTTGTGCTTTAATTGTTTAGGAATCGTCATGCTAATGAGTGTAAACCATAACGAACGTGTAGGCAATGTAACCAAAGACATCATTCCAGCTTATGTAATGTAAGTAACCATGGTAACATGGAAACTGCAAGCAATCCAGATAAGCAGAATAATCTAAGTCTGAATCAATTTACATCTCTAAATCTCATTAATGATACTTAAAACAAGGAAGATACGACAATTTTACGTTCTTTGACACAGATGCGCACAAATGTGCTATTGAAGACGGTTGAAGTATTGAAGTATGGATACTAATTGATGAAGGTGCACAAAGATCTTTTGAAAGATTATCTAGCGAACAAATTAAATTTGAAAACTGAAGGAGTTGAAGATGTACACCTATCGGCATTTGGAAAGGACAACACCAGCACGAGAGAACTACGTAAATTCACCGTATACATTGAAACAGAAAATAAGCGTAAATTTCAATTGAAGATATAATTGTACCTACAATAGCAGTCTCACTTCAGAATCACATGCGCTTCGTTAACCGAGATATGAACTATCTAAAAGGATTAAGACTCGCTCATCCAGTTACTAAAGAAGGATCTTTTGAAATTTCTTTACTTATTGGTGCCGACAATGATTGGGATTTTATTGAAGACGAGGCTATACGAGGAGATAGACCGATCGTGGTAAGATCAAAGCTTGGGTATTTGCTATCAGGACCCTTATAGTCAGGTATAGCACATTCGTTTACGACAGCTTGCATCTTTAACGTACTAGTTTCGCACAAATCAAAAGAATTTAACTTGGAAGCGTTCTGGAAACTTGAATCGATAGGGATAATTTCATCCGAAAATCAAGAGAAAGAGACAAATTATTTGAAAGACTATCAGGATTCATTAATTGAATTTCTAGGAGATAGGTATTCGGCGAAATTACCATGGAAACAAGATAACGAAGAATTCCCGTCAAATTATGATGTCGCAAAAGGAGATCGGAGAAGAATAGACAAAGATGCGACCATACGAAATACAGAGATATAATAGAAGAGTAGGAACGTCGCGGATTTATTGAGAGGGTTGATGAATCAGAACCGACAGTAAACAAAGTACATTATGTACCACACCATGCCGTTGTCAAGAAAGATTTCAGTACAATACCAATACGTATAGTGTATGACTGCAGTTGTAATATGTATAAAATCAACCTAGTCTGAATGATTGCCTAATGAGTACTCCCCAGTGTTAAATGACTTATCAAAGATCTTGGTAAGATTTCGACTTCATCGTTATGCTATCACTACCGATATTGAGAAGGCTTTTTTACATGTGGGACTCAACAAAGACGATTGAGATGTAACCCGATTTCTATGGTTAAGTAACCCTTCAGGTGTAACCAGTCCGTTAATGACGTATAGATTTAAAGTAGTATTATTTGGAGCAACTTGCTCACCATTTATCTTGAGCGCTACCCTAGCCCTGTTGAAACATTTACAGCAAACCAACATCAATACCGCAAGAATGCTTGAACGGGATTTATATGTAGATAACATTTTGATTAGCATTAACAGAGAGATGACGCTTTAAACTTCTTTGAGCAAGCACGGAAAATGATGAGTAAGGCAGGTTTTAATCTGAGGTTTTGGAATTCGAACAGCGTAAAGGTACGACAACAAGCAGTATCTCAGAATGTTTTAGACACGGACAGAGACACGAACGTATTGGGAATGAGAAAGAATAGCCACACCGATTATCTTTTCTATCCACACAAGGAAGAAATTACGACAAAACTTGTAAATAAAGGAGAAATATTGAGATATTCATCCGGAATTTACAATCCTCTAGGATTACTGAGTCCAGTGACAATTACGGCTAAAATTTTAATGCAAGAAATATGAAAACTTGGATTATAATGGGACAGTTTAATAGAAGGGGACATATGTAACCAATGGATCAGTATACGCGATAATATTGAGACCGCAACACAAACAGTATTTCCTCGATATTACTTCACTGAGACAGTATCAGCAAATCACAGTCTTTACATATTTGTTGACGCAAGTACAAAGGCATATGGTGCGGTAGGATATATATGTAACGTACACGAGACAGCACTTGTAATGGCAAAGTCACAAGTATCACCATTAAAGAAAATTACACTCCCACAACTTGAGTTAATGTCAGCCGTAATCGGAGCACGCTTAACTAAACACCTTCAATCAACGTTGGAGTGCAAAACATCACTTTTGGTCGGATAGCCAGATCGTTTTAAACTAGCTTAAGTCAACAAAGACATTAAAAGTTTCATGCAAAATCGCGTGAATGAAATAAACGAATTGACAAAATCATTGGAATGGAAGTATTGTCCCTACAAGCGATAACCCAGCTGATCTAGTAACACGAAGGATAACGACCGAGCAATACACAAACAACACATTATGGATACAAGGCCCGCATTGGTTAACAGACAGTTCAACTTACCCAAAATCAACATCAATCGACACGTCTTTATCCGTTTTGTTAACAGAAAATGACAATACATGTATTAGCTAACCAAAGGATGATTCGATTTGTCAACTTGGAATTAACTTTATCATTTATATTGAACGTTATTCGTCGTACCAGAAACTGTTACGTATCACGTCATATGTATTACGGTTTATAGAAAACTGTAAAATTGAAAAGAGTTTAAGGACATTAGAACATTTAAAACCAAGTGAACTATCCAAATCTGTCGAGGTATGGATTCGAAATTGCCAGGAGATGGCTTTTGCTACGGAATATAACGCATTGAAGTATAACAGCAAAACACGGAACAGTTTACTAAGAATCAGACAATTAAGATTATTTCTTGACGACAGGAACATCATCAGATTTTGAGGAAGAATCAAGAATCGCCCTTATCGGAGTCCACAATTTTCCGTATATCTTACCTATCGATCATACAATTTCTAAACTTATTGTATTAGATGCCCATGAAAGAATTTGTCATTCCGGAGTAAATGCCACAATCGTGCATTTGAGACAAAGTTTTGGAAAACCTGCAATCTGACAGTTTGTTCGAAAACACTCGGGAAATGTGTTACTTGTAGAAAGGTGGTTGGACAACCATATGCAGCACCGTATCTACTACCATTGCTTTAGATTTGTCTACAAGAAGCTGACCCTTTTACAGCTACAGGGATAGATTTCACAGGCGCATTACAAGTAAAAGATAACGATAATGTCATAAAGAAAGTCTATATATGTTTATTCACTTGCGCCTCTACGAGAGCGATACATCTTGAAGTCGTTACAAATTTGTCAGTAGAAACTTTTTTACAAGCTTTTCATCGCTTTTTAAGCAGAAAATCTTTACCGAAAGTAGTTATGACCGACAATGGTTCTACTTTTGTATCTGCTTCAGAAGACATAAAACAACTTCGTAATTCAAAAAGTTAAAGAGACATTATCAGCACAAGGATGGTGTGAATAGTTATGAAAGGTACCAGGATTATAATTTAGTACGCCAGACGCGCGTTTCGTCTACATAAGTGTGAGCATCTTTTTGGAATGACGAAAACGAATTTGAAAAAAGTTCTACGAAAATCACTTGTAAATTTAGAGACTCTTCAGGCAATCGTTGCAGAGATAGAGTCCGTCTTAAATGATCGACCCTTAATAGTCCAGTCAATCTAGCATAAATTTGACCCAAACCTTAAAGTAATTGCAACAGAAGATATTTAAGTTTTAATCCTTAGCATTATACCCCAAATATACACAGAAAAAGTCCCATAAAATCTTACTTGAGGAAGACTTAAGATCACGATTTAAAATTCCTATGGAAATATGCATTATTAAAGAGATAACTCTGTAAAAAGGCAGAAATATCAATAAAATTGATAATAAATTAAAACTTTACCGCTTCTATACAACAGAATGTATTGATTCTTGATATTTTAGCCGTCTTTAGAATATAACAAACAACTCTTAAGGGTTTTCATATCTTTTATCAAGCTTCAATCTAGATTTCTTAATTCATTAGTTGACCATTTATTGAATTTTTCAACATGTCAAGGTAAAGAATCTCAAATTTAATGAAAATAATTAAGTATATATTCTTCTTTTGTGGTTTAAAGTTTCTTTAAACAAGGTACTAAAGTAGATGCTGAACAAATATAATATACAAATATAAACAATACCAGATTTTCACATTTTTTTTTTAAAATGGTCACGAATCCACAAATTTGCAATTTCTTTAATGAAAAATGCACAAAAAAAAAAATAAAAATACCCATAACACCTCAGTTTTGTACATTTCATGAGCAGAAGATTATGTAATATAGTCAAATACAAACTTATAACCACATCAAAGTATCATACTTTACATAAATTTTAAGAAAATCAACCAAAAACTGACAAAAAAGAGACTCATTTTTGCAGAGTTATCTCCCCTTCCAATGTCAATTTCCAGAGGGAATTAAAAATGCTGATTTTGAGTTTTCCTCAAGTTAGATTTATTGGGACTTTTTTCTGTGTATAGTTAGGGCATTATGCTATAGATTAGAACTAAAACATTTTCTGTTGCAATTAGTTTGAGGTTAAAACTTAGTTTGACTGGACTATAACATATGTGTCTTCAGACCCGGAGGATCTTCAACCATTTACTCCAGCTCATCTTCTTTCTGGGCGTAGGATAGATACATTACCGTACATGGATACTCGTGAAATTGACATGTTTAATGAGACATTTATGAACAAAACAAAATTTATGCAACGTGTTGAAAGACAATCCTTACTCTTACAACCATTCGGAAACCGATGGAAAACAGAATGTTGGATGACATTGTGTGAATTTCACAAGAAAACGGGAAACAATTCTACGATAATCAGAATAAGCGATATTGTTCAGATTCATGATGAAACCCGAAGAATAATGTGGAAAACTGGGATTGTTGAAAACCTAACTAAAGGAAATGATGCACTCGTTCGTTCCGCTATTATTCGAACCAAAACTGGAACCACATCACTTACCATCGTCAAGTTATATACTCTTGAACTTTGTACGGACATCGAAACATCAAAGCACGAAGAAGCTCGACTGAAGGAGGAACCAAGTGCGCCAACAAGCCGGATATTGCCAAACCGAGGAGCAGCCAGATGAGCCAGGAAAATATTAAAACATGAACTAAATAATGCGTAACCAATGAAGTGTTCTGAATTATTATGGACTTTTACGAATATGTTTGATATTAATTGACTAAGTGCAAAACCGAATATATGATAAGTTTTGAATTTGAGAGACTGATTTTATTCCATTTTACTTTTATTGTATTTTAATTTTAATATTTACTTTTCTTGGCCAGGAGAATGTTGAGAATACCGCGGGAGTTAAGACGTTGCGTTTTACCGATTTGTATCTAAGGTTGACGTCATGATCAGTGTGCGACGTAGCCTTAGCACCTCCGATATATATGAAGTAAACGTTAAACTCTATGGTTGTGTTGTTTCTGTATAATATTAGTAGAAGAAGCACCGACACCTATATATTCATACCCGTGACACCCTCATTATTTTTCTCTAGAATCCATTGAATAGGCCGATCCACCTGTTTTCCCCAATTTTTTCAAATTTTGAACCCTAGTTTCAGATTTTTGAACATAGCGCCACTTGAAACCTTGCGCAAACGATGCGACTGTTTCTCCTCTATAAGACCCATATAGTCATACCCGTGACACCCCTCATTATTTTTCTCTAGAAGCCCTGGAATAGGCCCACCCCTGTTTTTACAATTTTTTCAAATTTTCTACTCTAGTTTCAGATTTTTGAACATAGCGCCCTTTGATACCTTGCGCAAAAGATACCCTGTTTCTCCTCTTCAAGACGTATATAGTCATACCCGTGACACCCTCATTATTTTTCTGTAGAAGCCCTGGAATAGGCCGACCCTCCTGTTTTTACCATTTTGTTTTCAAATTTTGAGCTCTCGTTTCAGATTTTTGAACATAGCGCCCTTCGATACCTTGCGCAAAAGAAGCGCCTGTTTCTCCTCTAGAAGACCTATATAGTCATACCCGTGACACCCCTCATTATTTTTCTCTAGAAGCCCTGGAATAGGCCGACCCCCTGTTTTTACTATTTTTCAAATTTTGTACTCTCGTTTCAGATTTTGAACATAGCACCCTTCGATACCTTGCGCAAAAGAAGCGCCTGTTTCTCCTCTATAAGACCTATATAGTCATACCCGTGACACCCTCATTATTTTTCTCTAGAAGCCCTGGAATAGGCCCACCCTCTGTTTTTACAAATTTTTTCAAATTTCGTACTCTAGTTTCAGATTTTTGAACATAGCGCCCTTTGATACCTTGCGCAAAGGAACCGCCTGTTTCTCCTCTTCAAGACTATATAGTCATACCCGTGACACCCTTCATTATTTTTCTCTAGAAGCCCTGGAATAGGCCAAACCCCTGTTTTTACCATTTTTTCAAATTTTGAGCTCTCGTTTCAGATTTTTGAACATAGCGCCCTTCGATACCTTGCGCAAAGAAGCGCCTGTTTCTCCTCTATAAGACCTATATAGTCATACCCCGTGACACCCTCATTATTTTCTCTAGAAGCCCTGGAAAATCCGACTCCCTTTTTTTTTTTTTTTTCAAATTTTGAGCTCTAGTTTCAGATTTTGAACATAGCGCCCTTCGATACCTTGCGCAAAAGAAGCGCCTGTTTCTCCTCTATAAGACCTATATAGTCATACCCGTGACACCCTCATTATTTTTCTCTAGAAGCCCTGGAATAGGCCCACCCTATGTTTTTACAAATTTTTTCAAATTTTGTGCTCTAGTTTCAGATTTTGAACATAGCGCCTTTTGATACCTTGCGCAAAAGAACCGCCTGTTTCTCCTCTTCAAGACGTATATAGTCATACCCGTGACACCCCTCATTATTTTCTCTAGAAGCCCTGGAAGAGGCCGACCCCCTGTTTTTACCATTTTTTCAAATTTTGAGCTCTCGTTTCAGATTTTTGAACATAGCGCCCTTCGATACCTTGCGCAAAAGAAGCGCCTGTTTCTCCTCTATAAGACCTATATAGTCATACCCGTGACACCCTCATTATTTTTCTCTAGAAGCCCTGGAATAGGCCCACCCTCTGTGTTTTACAATTTTTTTCAAATTTTGTCCTCTAGTTTCAAATTTTTGAACATAGCGCCCTTTGATACCTTGCGCAAAAGAACTGCCTGTTTCTCCTCTTCAAGACGTATATAGTCATAGCCCGTGACACCCTCATTATTTTTCTCTAGAAGCCCTGGAATAGGCCGACTCCCTTTTTTACCATTTTTTTTCAAATTTTCAGCTCTCGTTTCAGATTTTTGAACATAGCGACCTTCGATACCTTGCGCAAAAGAAGCGCCTGTTTCTCCTCTATAAGACCTATATAGTCATACCCCGTGACACCCTCATTATTTTTCTCAAGAAGCCCTGGAATAGGCCGACCCCCTGTTTTCTACCATTTTTCAAATTTTGTACTCTCGTTTCAGATTTTTGAACATAGCGCCCTTTGATACCTTTCGCAAAAGATTCGCCTGTTTCTCCTCTCCAAGACGTATATAGTAATACCCGTGACACCCTCATTATTTTTCTCTAGAAGCCCTGGAATAGGCAGACCCCCTGTTTTTACCATTTTTTCAAATTTTGTACTCTCGTTACAGATTTTTGAACATAGCACCCTTCGATACCTTGCGCAAAAGAAGCGCCTGTTTCTCCTCTATAAGACCTATATAGTCATACCCCGTGACACTCCTCATTATTTTTCTCTAGAAGCCCTGGAATAGGCCGACTCCCCTTTTTTACCATTTTTTTTCAAATTTTCAGCTCTCGTTTCAGATTTATGAACATAGCGCCCTTCGATACCTTGCGCAAAAGAAGCGCCTGTTTCTCCTCTATAAGACCTATATAGTCATACCCGTGACACCCTCATTATTTTTCTCAAGAAGCCCTGGAATTGGCCGACCCCTGTTTTCTACCATTTTTCAAATTTTGTACTCTCGTTTCAGATTTTGAACATAGCGCCCTTTGATACCTTTCGCAAAAGATTCGCCTGTTTCTCCTCTCCAAGACGTATATAGTAATACCCGTGACACCCCTCATTATTTTCTCTAGAAGCCCTGGAATAGGCCGACCCCTGTTTTTACCATTTTTCAAATTTTGTACTCTCGTTACAGATTTTTGAACATAGCACCCTTCGATACCTTGCGCAAAAGAAGCGCCTGTTTCTCCTCTATAAGACCTATATAGTCATACCCCATGACACCCTTCATTATTTTTCTCTAGAAGCCCTGGAATAGGCCGACTCCCTTTTTTTACCATTTTTTTCAAATTTTCAGCTCTTGTTTCAGATTTTTGAACATAGCGCCCTTCGATACCTTGCGCAAAAGAAGCGCCTGTTTCTCCTCTATAAGACCTATATAGTCATACCCCGTGACACCCCTCATTATTTTTCTCAAGAAGCCCTGGAATAGGCCGACCCCCTGTTTTCTACCATTTTTCAAATTTTGTACTCTCGTTTCAGATTTTGAACATAGCGCCCTTTGATACCTTTCGCAAAAGATTCGCCTGTTTCTCCTCTCCAAGACGTATATAGTAATACCCGTGACACCCTCATTATTTTTCTCTAGAAGCCCTGGAATAGGCCGACCCCCTGTTTTTACCATTTTTCAAATTTTGTACTCTCGTTACAGATTTTGAACATAGCACCCTTCGATACCTTGCGCAAAAGAAGCGCCTGTTTCTCCTCTATAAGACCTATATAGTCATACCCCGTGACACCCCTCATTATTTTTCTCTAGAAGCCCTGGAATAGGCCCACCCCAGTTTTTACATTTTTTTTCAAATTTTGAGCTATAGTTTCAGATCTTTGAACATAGCGCCCTTTGATACCTTGCGCAAAAGAACTGCCTGTTTCTCCTCTTCAAGACGTATATAGTAATACCCGTGACACCCTCATTATTTTTCTCTAGAAGCCCTGGAATAGGCCGACTCCCTGTTTTTTTTTTTTTTTCAAATTTTGAGCTCTAGTTTCAGATTTTTGAACATAGCGCCCTTCGATACCTTGCGCAAAAGAAGCGCCTGTTTCTCCTCTACAAGACGTATATAGTCATACCCCGTGACACCCTCATTATTTTTCTCTAGAAGCCCTGGAATAGGCCCACCCTCTGTTTTTTACAAATTTTTTCAAATTTTGTGCTCTAGTTTCAGATTTTGAACATAGCACCCTTCGATACCTTCCGCAAAAGAAGCGCCTGTTTCTCCTCTATAAGACCTATATAGTCATACCCCGTGACACCCCTCATTATTTTTCTCTAGAAGCCCTGGAATAGGCCCACCCCCCTGTTTTTACAAATTTTTTTCAAATTTTGTGCTCTAGTTTCAGATTTTTGAACATAGCGCCCTTTGATACCTTGCGCAAAAGAACCGCTTGTTTCTCCTCTTCAAGACGTATATAGTCATACCCCGTGACCCCCTTCATTATTTTTCTCTAGAAGCCCTGGAATAGGCCGACCCCCCTTTTTTTACCATTTTTTTTCAAATTTTGAGCTCTCGTTTCAGATTTTTTAACATAGCGCCCTTCGATACCTTGTGCAAAAGAAGCGCCTGTTTCTCTTCTACAAGACCTATATAGTCATACCCGTGACACCCCTCATTATTTTTCTCAAGAAGCCCTGGAATAGGCCGACCCCCTGTTTTCTACCATTTTTCAAATTTTGTACTCTCGTTTCAGATTTTTGAACATAGCGCCCTTTGATACCTTTCGCAAAAGATTCGCCTGTTTCTCCTCTCCAAGACGTATATAGTAATACCCGTGACACCCTCATTATTTTTCTCTAGAAGCCCTGGAATAGGCCGACCCCCTGTTTTTACCATTTTTCAAATTTTGTACTCTCGTTACAGATTTTGAACATAGCATCCTTCGATACCTTGCGCAAAAGAAGCGCCTGTTTCTCCTCTATAAGACCTATATAGTCATACCCCGTGACACCCTCATTATTTTTCTCTAGAAGCCCTGGAATAGGCCCACCCTCTGTTTTTACAATTTTTTTCAAATTTCGTACTCTAGTTTCAGATTTTTGAACATAGCGCCCTTTGATACCTTGCGCAAAAGAACCGCCTGTTTCTCCTCTTCAAGACTATATAGTCATACCCCGTGACACCCTCATTATTTTTCTCTAGAAGCCCTGGAATAGGCCAACCCCTTTTTTTACCATTTTCTTTTCAAATTTTGAGCTCTCGTTTCAGATTTTGAACATAGCGCCCTTCGATACCTTGCGCAAAAGAAGCGTCTGTTTCTCCTCTATAAGACCTATATACTCATATCCCGTGACACCCTCATTATTTTTCTCTAGAAGCCCTGGAATAGGCCCATCCCTGTTTTTACAATTTTATTTCAAATTTTGAGCTCTAGTTTCAGATCTTTGAACATAGCGCCCTTTGATACCTTGCGCAAAAGAACTGCCTGTTTCTCCTCTTCAAGACTAAGTAGTCATACCCGTGACACCCTCATTATTTTTCTCTAGAAGCCCTGGAATAGGCCGACTCCCTGTTTTTTTTATTTTTAAAATTTTGAGCTCTAGTTTCAGATTTTTGAACATAGCGCCCTTCGATACCTTGCGCAAAAGAAGCGCCTGTTTCTCCTCTATAAGACGTATATAATCATACCCCGTGACACCCCTCATTATTTTTCTCTAGAAGCCCTGGAATAGGCCCACCCTCTGTTTTTACAAATTTTTTCAAATTTTGTGCTCTAGTTTCAGATTTTTCATCATAGCGCCCTTCGATACCTTGCGCGAAAGAAGCGCCTGTTTCTTCTCTATAAGACCTATATAGTCAAAGCCCGTGACACCCTCATTATTTTTCTCTAGAAGCCCTGGAATAGGGCGACCCCCTGTTTTACCATTTTTCAAATTTTAAGCTCTCGTTTCAGAATTTTGAACATAGCGCCCTTCGATACCTTGCGCAAAAGAAGCACATGTTTCTCCTCTATAAGACCTATTTAGTCATACCCCGTGACACCCTCATTATTTTCTCTAGAAGCCCTGGAATAGGCCCACCCTCTGTTTTTACAAATTTTTTCAAATTTTCAGCTCTAGTTTCAGATTTTGAACATAGCACCCTTCGATACCTTGCGCAAAAGAAGCGCCTGTTTCTCCTCTATAAGACCTATATAGTCATACCCGTGACACCCCTCATTATTTTTCTCTAGAAGACCTGGAATAGGCCCACCCTCTGTTATTTACAAAATTTTTCAAATTTCGTACTCTAGTTTCAGATTTTTGAACATAGCGCCCTTTGATACCTTTCGCAAAAGATTCGCCTGTTTCTCCTCTTCAAGACGTATATAGTAATACCCCGTGACACCCTCATTATTTTTCTCTAGAAGCCCTGGAATAGGCCGACCCCTGTTTTTACCATTTTTCAAATTTTGTACTCTCGTTACAGATTTTTGAACATAGCACCCTTCGATACCTTGCGCAAAAGAAGCGCCTGTTTCTCCTCTATAAGACCTATATAGTCATACCCGTGACACCCCTCATTATTTTTCTCTAGAAGCCCTGGAATAGGCCAACCCCTCTGTTTTTACAATTTTTTCAAATTTCGTACTCTAGTTTCAGATTTTTGAACATAGCGCCCTTTGATACCTTGCGCAAAAGAACCGCCTGTTTCTCCTCTTCAAGACTATATAGTCATACCCGTGACACCCTCATTATTTTTCTCTAGAAGCCCTGGAATAGGCCAACCCCTTTTTTACCATTTTCTTTTCAAATTTTGAGCTCTCGTTTCAGATTTTTGAACATAGCGCCCTTCGATACCTTACGCAAAAGAAGCGCCTGTTTCTCTTCTATAAGACCTATATAGTCATATCCCGTGACACCCTCATTATTTTTCTCTAGAAGCCCTGGAATAGGCCCACCCCTGTTTTTACAATTTTTTTCAAATTTTGAGCTCTAGTTTCAGATCTTTGAACATAGCGCCCTTTGATACCTTGCGCAAAAGAACTGCCTGTTTCTCCTCTTCAAGACTATATAGTCATACCCGTGACACCCCTCATTATTTTTCTCTAGAAGCCCTGGAATAGGCCGACTCCCTGTTTTTTTGTTTTTTTCAAATTTCGTACTCTAGTTTCAGATTTTTGAACATAGCGCCCTTTGATACCTTGCGCAAAAGAACCGCCTGTTTCTCCTCTTCAAGACTATATAGTCATAACCCGTGACACCCTCATTATTTTTCTCTAGAAGCCCTGGAATAGGCCAACCCCTTTTTTTACCATTTTCTTTTCAAATTTTGAGCTCTCGTTTCAGATTTTTGAACATAGCGCCCTTCGATACCTTGCGCAAAAGAAGCGTCTGTTTCTCCTCTTCAAGACTATGTAGTCATACCCGTGACACCCTCATTATTTTTCTCTAGAAGCCCTGGAATAGGCCGACTCCCTGTTTTTTATTTTTTCAAATTTTCAGCTCTAGTTTCAGATTTTTGAACATAGCGCCCTTCGATACCTTGCGCAAAAGAAGCGCCTGTTTCTCCTCTATAAGACGTATGTAGTCATACCCGTGACACCCTCATTATTTTTCTCTAGAAGCCCTGGAATAGGCCCACCCTCTGTTTTTACAAATTTTTTCAAATTTTGTGCTCTAGTTTCAGGTTTTTGAACATAGCACCCTTCGATACCTTGCTCAAAAGAAGCGCCTGTTTCTCCTCTATAAGACCTATATAGTCATACCCGTGACACCCTCATTATTTTCTCTAGAAGCCCTGGAATAGGCCCACCCTCTGTTTTTACAAATTTTTTCAAATTTTGTGCTCTAGTTTCAGATTTTTGAACATAGCACCCTTTGATACCTTGCGCAAAAGAACCGCCTGTTTCTCCTCTTCAAGACGTATATAGTCATAGCCCGTGACACCCTTCATTATTTTTCTCTAGAAGCCCTGGAATAGGCCGACTCCTTTTTTTACCATTTTTTTTCAAATTTTCAGCTCTCGTTTCAGATTTTGAACATAGCGCCCTTCGATACCTTGCGCAAAAGAAGCGCCTGTTTCTCCTCTATAAGACCTATATAGTCATACCCGTGACACCCCTCATTATTTTTCTCAAGAAGCCCTGGAATAGGCCGACCCCCTGTTTTCTACCATTTTTCAAATTTTGTACTCTCGTTTCAGATTTTTGAACATAGCGCCCTTTGATACCTTTCGCAAAAGATTCGCCTGTTTCTCCTCTTCAAGACGTATATAGTCATACCCGTGACACCCTCATTATTTTTCTCTAGAAGCCCTGGAATAGGCCAACCCCTTTTTTACCATTTTCTTTTCAAATTTTGAGCTCTCGTTTCAGATTTTTGAACATAGCGCCCTTCGATACCTTACGCAAAAGAAGCGCCTGTTTCTCTTCTATAAGACCTATATAGTCATATCCCGTGACACCCTCATTATTTTTCTCTAGAAGCCCTGGAATAGGCCCACCCCTGTTTTTACAAATTTTTCAAATTTTGAGCTCTAGTTTCAGATCTTTGAACATAGCGCCCTTTGATACCTTGCGCAAAAGAACTGCGTGTTTCTCCTCTTCAAGACTATATAGTCATACCCGTGACACCCTCATTATTTTTCTCTAGAAGCCCTGGAATAGGCCAACCCCCTTTTTTACCATTTTCTTTTCAAATTTTGAGCTCTCGTTTCAGATTTTTGAACATAGCGCCGTTCGATACCTTGCGCAAAAGAAGCGTCTGTTTCTCCTCTTCAAGACTATGTAGTCATACCCGTGACACCCTCATTATTTTTCTCTAGAAGCCCTGGAATAGGCCCACCCTCTGTTTTTACAAATTTTTTCAAATTTTGTGCTCTAGTTTCAGATTTTGAACATAGCACCCTTCGATACCTTGCTCAAAAGAAGCGCCTGTTTCTCCTCTATAAGACCTATATAGTCATACCCCGTGACACCCCTCATTATTTTTCTCTAGAAGCCCTGGAATAGGTCCACCCCCCTGTTTTTTACAAATTTTTTTCAAATTTTGTGCTCTAGTTTCAGATTTTTGAACATAGCGCCCTTTGATACCTTGCGCAAAAGAACCGCTTGTTTCTCCTCTTCAAGACGTATATAGTCATACCCCGTGACACCCATCATTATTTTTCTCTAGAAGCCCTGGAATAGGCCGACCCCCTTTTTTTACCATTTTTTTCAAATTTTGAGCTCTCGTTTCAGATTTTTGAACATAGCGCCCTTCGATACCTTGCGCAAAAGAAGCGCCTGTTTCTCTTCTACAAGACCTATATAGTCATACCCGTGACACCCTCATTATTTTTCTCAAGAAGCCCTGGAATAGGCCGACCCCTGTTTTTCTACCATTTTTCAAATTTTGTACTCTCGTTTCAGATTTTTGAACATAGCGCCCTTTGATACCTTTCGCAAAAGATTCGCCTGTTTCTCCTCTTCAAGACGTATATAGTAATACCCGTGACACCCTCATTATTTTTCTCTAGAAGCCCTGGAATAGGCCGACCCCCTGTTTTTACCATTTTTCAAATTTTGTACTCTCGTTACAGATTTTGAACATAGCACCCTTTGATACCTTGCGCAAAAGAAGCGCCTGTTTCTCCTCTATAAGACCTATATAGTCATACCCGTGACACCCTCATTATTTTCTCTAGAAGCCCTGGAATAGGCCCACCCTCTGTTTTTACAAATTTTTTCAAATTTTGTGCTCTAGTTTCAGATTTTGAACATAGCACCCTTCGATACCTTGCTCAAAAGAAGCGCCTGTTTCTCCTCTATAAGACCTATATAGTCATACCCGTGACACCCCTCATTATTTTTCTCTAGAAGCCCTGGAATAGGCCCACCCTCTGTTTTTACAATTTTTTTCAAATTTCGTACTCTAGTTTCAGATTTTTAACATAGCGCCCTTTGGTACCTTGCGCAAAAGAACCGCCTGTTTCTCCTCTTCAAGACTATATAGTCATACCCGTGACACCCTCATTATTTTTCTCTAGAAGCCCTGGAATAGGCTAACCCCTTTTTTTTACCATTTTCTTTTCAAATTTTGAGCTCTCGTTTCAGATTTTTGAACATAGCGCCCTTCGGTACCTTGCGCAAAAGAAGCGCCTGTTTCTCTTCTATAAGACCTATAGTCATATCCCGTGACACCCTCATTATTTTTCTCTAGAAGCCCTGGAATAGGCCCACCCCTGTTTTTACAATTTTTTTCAAATTTTGAGCTCTAGTTTCAGATCTTTGAACATAGCGCCCTTTGATACCTTGCGCAAAAGAACTGCCTGTTTCTCCTCTTCAAGACTATATAGTCATACCCGTGACACCCCTCATTATTTTTCTCTAGAAGCCCTGGAATAGGCCGACTCCCTGTTTTTTTATTTTTTCAAATTTTGAGCTCTAGTTTCAGATTTTTGAACATAGCGCCCTTCGATACCTTGCGCATAAGAAGCGACTGTTTCTCCTCTATAAGACGTACATAGTCATACCCGTGACACCCTAATTATTTTTCTCTAGAAGCCCTGGAATAGGCCCACCCTCTGTTTTTACAAATTTTTTCAAATTTTGTGCTCTAGTTTCAGATTTTTAACATAGCGCCTTTTGATACCTTGCGCAAAAGAACCGCCTGTTTCTCCTCTTCAAGACGTATATAGTCATAGCCCGTGACACCCTCATTATTTTTCTCTAGAAGCCCTGGAATAGGCCGACTCCCTTTTTTTACCATTTTTTTTCAAATTTTCAGCTCTCGTTTCAGATTTTTGAACATAGCGCCCTTCGATACCTTGCGCAAAAGAAGCGCCTGTTTCTCTTCTATAAGACGTATATAGTCATACCCGTGACACCGCTCATTATTTTTCTCAAGAAGCCCTGGAATAGGCCGACCCCTGTTTTCTACCATTTTTCAAATTCTGTACTCTCGTTTCAGATTTTGAACATAGCGCCCTTTGATACCTTTCGCAAAAGATTCATCTGTTTCTCCTCTTCAAGACGTATATAGTAATACCCCGTGACACCCTCATTATTTTTCTCTAGAAGCCCTGGAATAGGCCGTCCCCCTGTTTTTACCATTTTTCAAATTTTGTACTCTCGTTACAGATTTTGAACATAACACCCTTCGATACCTTGCGCAAAAGAAGCGCCTGTTTCTCCTCTATAAGACCTATATAGTCATACCCGTGACACCCTCATTATTTTCTCTAGAAGCCCTGGAATAGGCCCACCCCTGTTTTTACAATTTTTTTCAAATTTTGAGCTCTAGTTTCAGATCTTTGATCATAGCGCCCTTGATACCTTGCGCAAAAGAACTGCGTGTTTCTCCTCTTCAAGACTATATAGTCATACCCGTGACACCCTCATTATTTGTCTCTAGAAGCCCTGGAATAGGCCGACTCCCTGTTTTTTTTTTTTTTTCAAATTTTGAGCTCTAGTTTCAGATTTTTGAACATAGCGCCCTTCAATACCTTGCGCAAAAGAAGCGCCTGTTTCTCCTCTATAAGACGTATATAGTAATACCCGTGACACCCCTCATTATTTTTCTCTAGAAGCCCTGGAATAGGCCGTCCCCCTGTTTTTACCATTTTTCAAATTTTGTACTCTCGTTACAGATTTTGAACATAACACCCTTCGATACCTTGCGCAAAAGAAGCGCCTGTTTCTCCTCTATAAGACGTATATAGTCATACCCCGTGACACTCCTCATTATTTTTCTCTAGAAGCCCTGGAATAGGCCCACCCTCTGTTTTTACAAATTTTTTCAAATTTTGTACTCTAGTTTCAGATTTTTGAACATAGCGCCCTTTGATACCTTGCGCAAAAGAACCGCCTGTTTCTCCTCTTCAAGACGTATATAGTCATACCCGTGACACCCCTCATTATTTTTCTCTAGAAGCCCTGGAATTGCCCCACCCCCCTGTTTTTACAAATTTTTTTCAAATTTTGTGCTCTAGTTTCATTTTTTTGAACATAGCGCCATTTGATACCTTGCGCAAAAGAACCGCTTGTTTCTCTTCTTCAAGACGTATATAGTCATACCCCGTGACACCCTCATTATTTTTCTCTAGAAGCCCTGGAATAGGCCGACCCCAAAATGTGTATGTTAGTTTAGTTAAACAATGACATCAAAGGTGCTATGTTTTACAGTGTAGGACTACTTTTACATACGTTCTAAATTGAAGTGGGTGCATTGGTGGTCCTACACCTACAAATAATCCGTTGATAGATGCAGAGTTACTGTGGTACTGAATATTAGCCTAAAAGAGATGTGACTTGTTTTATCAATGGATGGGATAAAACCATTTCAAAATTGAATTGAAATTGCAATATTTGGACGGATTTTCTGCCTTTTAAATATTTTTAATTTAACGGCCGTTGTTGTCTTATTCTTTTTTGGTTTCTCGATATATCGCCTTATTGTTCGCTGGCTTATTGTTCGCTAGTTATTGTTCGCTAGCTTCAGCCTGGTATAAAAATATATGCATATATATTTGCTTCTGTCTGTAGTAACAAAATTAAAAATAAGTTTCTATTAACATGATTAACTGATAATTCAAAAGTATGAAAAATGTGAGAACAGGTATCTTCAAATGGCTTATTTTCGATTAATTTTAATGTTCATTTTCCCGGTTCTGGCGGAGAGGTGGGTTGATGTAAACATGTGTCGAATTTCTTATCACGCCAACGTCCATCACGGTACAGTGTAGTCCGAATAATAAAGACGTCTTGAAAAGCTATTCTAATTTTTGCGCAGGAAGGCATCACAGCAAAGAATTAAAATAGCCTTTCAAGACGTTTTAATTATTCGGACTAGATACGTATCGATTATCTGGTTGTCTGCATATTGATAGCGTAAAATATCAACTGCGAGTCACAATATGGTTTCATATTGTGTCGAGCAGCTGATATTCACAATATAAACATGCAGACAACCAGATTTATTAGGTTGTATTTGCGTATTTTGCATGATAGAAACAACTTTTCTTTGTTTCACCAGCAATTTTATTAACAGCCGAACACAGTGATACAGACAGTGGGGCGACCGATAAAGTGAAGTTCTGATTACAAAACGGTCTAATTCTCAGGTCAACTTATAAGGGGAAAAAAAAGACTTCAAACGTTAATACAGGTAACTTTTTCGGGAGGGTATTTTACACATAGGCGTCGGTAAGGTCCGTTTTGAAAGCAATTATACATGTATGTATAAAATATTTAAAGCGTTGCCAGATTTGTTTGTGTAACTAAAAGGAGATGTAGGGTATCATAGATGAGACAGCAACCAAATTAACACCAAAGCTAAATAAAGTTAACACTCGGATATCTTCAATGGACACATGTCTTTACAATATTTCAAGCTCTAAATTTTCAAAAAAATAAACAATTGTGGATAATTTTACAAAGACTTTCCAAAATATGCAATCAACACAAAATCCCTTAAATAGCAAAATTAAATACACAAATTAAGGAGACCTTAAGGCAATGAACAGAAACGAACTCCATTTGCTAACATCTGAGAAAACAATAATCACAGTTTCATGTACATGTTTGTTTTATAATGTTCTGACAACAAATGGTATCTAGTTGAACTCTGATCGATGCTGTGCTGGCAAATGTTTTGCAACGGTCCAGAACATTAGCCAATTAGATATTTATCACATAAAAATAAAAAGAAATGGTATGTTTACCAATGACGTAACTATCCACCAGAGACAAAATGACATAGATGTTAGCATATTTAAGTCACCCTACAGCATTTCATAATGAGAAATACTCATACTGCATTGCAAGCTAAAAGGGTTCGACATGACAAATGTAAAAAGTTCAAACGACATAACCAACGGCATGTCATTATTTTTGTACAAAACAATTATATATAAACGAAAAGCAGGTGTAATTTACAGCAACAAACGACAACCAATGAAATTCAGGCTCATGATTTAGGTACAGGCACAGAGCGAACTTGGCGGGGTAATCATGTTTGCGGATGTCCAGCCCACCCTTACATGCCTGGGACAGTGGTGTTAAAAGAGCAGTTCCTTTGCCTTTTGTGTTTTGCTGTGCATGTACTGATTTTGTGTCCTCGGTGGATTTCCCATATCCTTTCTCTTCTATTATGTAAGAACTAACTGTAAAACCAGTTGCTATCAGTACAACTCTCAGGGATGTGTAACTAAATTACTGGACCAACTTCAGTAGGAATCACTCCAGCACAGAAGATGGAAACATAGTCTTGTGCTGTGTTATAAGACCCAACACCAGGCTTTGATTGCCATTGATGCATCCAAGTACTACACATCAAGTGACAGTAGAACCAGAGGCAGCCACAAACTCAGGATGTGTAACTAAATTACTGGACGAACTTCAGTGGGAATCACTCCAGCACAGAAGATGGAAAACATAGTCTTGTGTTGTATTAAAGACCCAACACCAGTTGATTGCTATTGATGCATCCAAGTACTACACATCAGGTGACAATAGAACCAGAGGCAACCACCAACTCAGACAAGCTAGAGTAAAGAGACGTTTATTAGCATTCCTTCTTCCGAGAACAACAAGAGAATGGAACAAATTATCAGAATCTGTAGTGGAGTCATTAGAGGACTTCAGGGCTAGAGTGAACACCATCTCCTGGACCCAGCCACATCTCAACTAGACAGCAGAATACCAAGTGCACGTATTTGCGAATACACACTTACTGATTTTAATGTAAATACCATCCAGTTTTCCTGGACTTTTACTCTAGACCAAATGAGTGGCCTCCTGTCTGTTTGAGGTGCACCGAGTCAATTACACTCAAATGCAGAGTCCGACTAGTAACAGGGAAGAAGAAAGACAGAAAGTAACGGTCAGAGAGTCACACGTGTATTTAGTTTACTTCATAACATGCCAATTTGTCATTTTTTCAGAACGACTTTAATAATTTACTCCTTAGGCATTTTCCGCAGTAACTATGCACATGTACCCTTATACGCTACTGGAACCTTCTTAAGTAGGATATAGGAACAATAATTTCCAGTATGATAAAGTTTCATTGAGTCTAAAACGTTTGTGAATTAGTTTATCGGGACAATTAATGAAAGATCTTGATCACACTTTTCTCAAACACAGTGAATAATGACATGTCTGCTGAAAAATTGATTCAAAAAGGTTAATTGAAATAAGTACAGGCAAAAACGCAAGTGATTTAGAAATTAAGCTCTTTCAGGAGTTAAAATGACAAAACACAAAATTAAAATTGTAATGGATGAAAATACAAAGCAAAACAGCAATTTTCAACATAATAAGCTAACAACCGGCAAGCTTTTTGGAAAAGCTATTACTTGTTTTCTAATCATCATTACTCGTCTAAAATTATATTTAACGGCAAATATCTGAGATTGGAGCAAACCTTGTAAAATTAGATAAAACAAAATCTAAGTTAATCAGTTTGATGTGAACCTATTAGTTTCTGCATAGAAAAGATATTTTCTTCCCACAAAATGAAATTATGATAAAGAAAACTGATTGACTTTACTTAAATACTGAAATAGACAGGTCATCATGCGGAGAAAAAAATCAATTTAAAAATTTTGTTTTCTTTTCTTGGATTTTGTAATATTTTAAATAATATAAATACATTACATGTATGTCTCATCAGAATTCATAATTTTGATTTGGCTAACAACAATCCTGAGATGAGACTGCGCGTGCTATCTGTCACAATGTTCAAATAATGCATTGAAAAACAAACGAAAATCTTAATGTCATTGTTGTAGCAAAAATGTAATGATAAGAAATGAATGCTTCTTTTTTAATGATTTTATAGGGTTGTAAAAGCGTTGATCGTGCCAAATGTTTAATGAATGACTGAAACTTTATTGCATGAGCAACAGCATTGCTTTAACAAAATAACAGGGTATATATATACATGACAAATATGACAGAATACAGAGAACAATTAAATAATGCAGAGATTACTTATAACACTTACATTAAATTTTGTACAGTATATTAACTGATAATTTGCGATCTTAATTTCCATAACCCTTTAAATAATTACATAGTTTCTAGATGCAATTAAAATAATCGCAGTTTACCAGGATGTTTAAGTTATATGATATTTGTTGGAAGTGCACAGACATATTACAAAACTTGAAAAAGTAGGAACAACAACAACAACAACAATTAACAACAGCAAGGAGTTTGGTGAGGGCATTTTGATTGATATTCTTAATATCTCTTTTGTCAAAATGTTTATTTTGTTTTCTTTTCGATGGACAAACAAGTTTTTTTAATCCTGATGTTTTGAAATATACAACTACAAATAATAACTAGGTGTGGGTATAATGTAAGGCGGTGCGAAATTAAAGAGAACACGTCATATAAACTATATTATACAAAAACTAGAGCAAAGTTCACAAAATGGAATCCTACCACAAGCCGTGCCAAGGAAACCCCAAAAATAATTACGCTCAAAAGTTAAAGTAGAAGCTTGGCAATAGCTTTATATGGTCATGATTATGACAGGTTTCAATAAATTGTAATAGGAGTGTAGGAGGAATACAGGAGGAGCAGGATACAAAATGGGTAACCCCAAGTAAAGCAATTACGAAATCCATGCTTTGGTAGGGATACCCAAAATGATTCGGATCATTTTAAACAAACTCGAAGATGTAAAATAGCATTAAATAGGTATGATTGTGAGATAGATTTTTAATAAATTGTAATAAGGGGTTAAGATTGAGTTACGATTACAAATTGATACCCCAAATAAGTACTATATTGTGCAGATATGACTAAATCCATGTAACCCTTAATGAAATTGAGAATGGAAATGGGAATATGTCAAAGAGACAACAACCCGACCAAAGAGCAGACAACAGCCGAAGGCCACCAATGGGTCTTCAACGCAGCGAGAAAATCCCGCACCCGGAGGATGTCCTCAGCTGGCCCCTAAATAAAATTGTGTACTAGTTCAGTGAAAATGGACGTCACACTAAACTCCAAAACATATAAATGAACTAAAATTAAAAAACATACAAGACTAACAAAGGCCAGAGGCTCCTGACTTGGGACAGGCGCACAAATGCGGCGGGGTTAAACATGTTTTGTGAGATCTCAACCCTCCCCTATACCTCTAGCCAATGTAGAATAAAGAAACACATAGCAATACGCACAGTAAAACTCAGTTTAAAAGAAGTCCGAGTCCGATGTCAGAATAGGTAACAAAAGAAACTAAGCAAAATGACAATGATACATAAATGAACAAAGGACTACTAGCAGTTACTGACATGCCAGCTCCAGACCTCAATTAAACTGATTGAAAGATTATATCTTCATCATATGAAAATCAAGTACAATCCCATCCGTTAGGGGTTTAGTATTATACCATCATAAAATATACGAGAAGAACATAATCCGTATCATGCCAGCAACTGGTTTTAGAATGTGTTTATTTCCGATGCAACAACCCTATGAGTGAATCAATATTAATTCCCAAAAATGCAATCTTTAATGACCTGACTACAGTTTTGTAACTATATCCCTTCTGAATAAGTCTGTTTATAGGTTTGGTTTGCTTTTGAGGTGAATGACGACATTTTTGTGCTTTGTATAGAATATTACCATAAAATATTGGATGTGAAATACCTGAACGTATAAGATGTCTGCATGTTAATTTATATTTACGAATGATGTCCTTGTACCGATGATAAAATTTTGTAAAAGTTTTGACAAGTTTGTGATATCGAAAACACTGGTGTAATAATTTTCAGTAATACAGAGATTTCTTTCGTTGAAATCAAATACGTTGGTACATACACGAGCGAATCGAACAAGTTGAGATATATAAACACCATAAGATGGCGACAAGGAACGTCACCATCAAAAATGGATAATTAACAATAGGAAATGAAAAATCATCTCTTTTATCATAAATTTTGGTATTAAGCTACCCGTTAGAGATAAAAAAATCAAGATCTAAGAAAGGACAGCGTTCATTGTTAGCATTAGTTTTATTCAAAGTCAGTTCAGCAGGATAAATCTCTTTGGCGTACATACGGAATTCGTCATTATTTAGAGCCAATATATCATCAAAATATCTAAAAGTGTTATTAAATTTTTGAATCAGAAGTTGTTTCGATGGGTCTTTGCTGATTTTAGTCATAAATTGTAACGCATAACAATACAGAAACAGGTCCGCAATAAGTGGTGCACAGTTAGTCCCCATGGGAATTCCGATAACCTGACGATATACGGAATCTCCATAGCGAACAAAAATGTTATCTAGTAAAAATTCAAGGGCAGTTATAGTATCAAAGCAGGTCCAATTGACATAGTTCTTTTGTTTGTTGTTACTAAAAAATGACCTAAAAGAGTTTGAACATATATATTCGCATTCCGACTTTTTAAATGCCCATTTAATAAGGTGTGTGAATTTTTTCTTAATAAGATTATGAGGCAACGTGGTATATAGGGTAGAAAAATCAAAACTTTGAACAAATTCGAAATCACCAATATAAGCATGCAATTTATCAAGTACTTCCAACGAATTTTTGACACTCCAAAAGTAATTAATTCCACTATTTTCAAAGGCCTTATTTGAACAATTTATTACCAGGTTTTTGATTGTACCAAGTGTACTAGTAAGTAGAATAGATAGTTTAGTAGTGGAACAATGGCTTGAAGACGAAATAAATCTATATTTGTAAGGAGTTTTGTGCAGCTTCGAAAACCAGTACATAGTTGGAACTTTCATTGTATTTGGTTCTACTTGTAAAGAGGTAGCTAACAGTTTATGTTTGTTACAAATGTCATTTTCGAAAATGGAGTCAGTTGGAATGTTGGTGAATTCGTGATTTCCTTTTGTAGAACATCAATGTAAAATTTACGTCAAACAATAATGATATTGTTAGCAGCCTTATCAGCCGGTACAAAAATATATTCCTTGGCGAGTTCTTTTAGCTTATGTTTGATACGGGAAATTGGGCTATTATGGTTGTTGTTAGGAGTAAAATGATCTTTAAAATGTTGAATACGTATATCAACTATTTTCATTACCGAATTAAAAAAAGAATCTAATGATTTCTTGTCAGCTTTTCTCGTTTTATCCATTTAGAGCAGTAAGTACAGGTGAGTCGTGGATGATGTTACGACACTCATTCCAATTAATAATTGACGGGGGACGATATTTAGGTCCTTTACTGAGGAATGATTTCAACTCTCGGTCACGAACGATGTTAAGGTATCCTGTTATAACATGGGAACTGGGGCCATAAATGTATTCGGATTTACTGCAATTTCATGAGGTAGGTGTATTGTCACTGATATTAACATCTTTACACACTTCGCTGTAATTAAACACATATTTGCGGGTAGATTTTTGTAAACATAACAAATAAGAGGAGTTCAGTATTATCAAAATAGCCAGGAATTTGTTCTTTAACAGAATGATCATTAAAAATACCGGCAATATTTACAAAATCAAAACCTTTATTGACATATTTAATTTTAATAAAATGTTTTTGTGATCTTCAGGGCGATCAATTTTGGGAAACAATTTAGAATAACAATATGCAATTATAATTTGGACGATTTCATACTTAGGACTGCAATATGGAATTGTGTTGCATTCCTCAAAATTTGATGTAATTTATTAACAGGCAAAGAATAGAGCTTGGTTAATAGATAGTGACTACCGTTGTTTTTGAAATAGAAATAAGGTCCGAAATATTTGTATTGTTATTACGAAATTTTCTTTGATTGCGATTTATTCTACGCCCATGAGAACGGTTTTTACGTACTGTTTTAGAAACTATATCCAAAATGTTAACATAATCTGTTCTAGATATGTTACCAATTCCCATGATATTGTCGTTAAGACCGAGAGGATAGACTGTATGTAATTTTTAATCCAATCTAATTCAATTATTTTTCGTGATCGTACAAATTTTGAATGAGATTCCCAGGCTGTTTATTAACTACTTCTAAAGGTTGAACTGTTAAATATTTAAAAGGATGATTGTGCTTCTTAAGGTGTTGATAAATGATACTTTTGAAAATATGCATTGGGGTCTTTTAAAACGATAAAGGTGTTCTTGAATTAACATTAATATTCAAAATTGAAATAAGTGGTGCAAAAGAACATCCTGTTCTTAAGATTTTGTGAAAATTTCACACAATTCTTTTAACGAAGCGGTGGTATAAATAAGTACGGTATTTTATAATCTTTGTGTCTTTACTTATGCCCTCTTATTAATAACACTGTAAATAAGTTTAAACAAGCAAAAATTCTAAGAGGTTTTATTTTCTATATTTGACCAAACACAATTTTAAGCTGAGTTTTACTGTTCGTATTGATGTGTGTTTGTTTATTCTAGATTGGCTAGAGGTATAGGGAGGTTGAGATCTCACAAAACATGTTTAACCCGCCGCATTTTGCGCCTGTCCCAAGTCAAGAGCCTCTGGCCTTAGTTAGTCTTGTATGTTTTTAAATTTTAATTCATTTATATGTTTCGGAGTTTAGTGTGACATCCATTTTCACTGAACTAGTACACATTTTGTTTAGGGGCCAGCTGAAGCCCGCCTCCGGGTGCGGGATTTTCTCGCTGTGTTGAAGACCCATTGGTGGCCATGGGCTGTTTTCTGCTCTTTGGTCGGGTTGTTGTCTCTTTGACACATTCCCATTTCCATTCTCAATTTTATGTATATTGTCAAAACATCAAATACGAGGATTTACATAATTCCTAGCAATATTTTTATGTTGTAAAATTGCTAACAAATTTAAGAATTTAATAAAACCACGAAAACTTTCAAGGATTTTACATTTACAATCTTGAATTCTGTAAATGCTATACCTGTTCTTAGTCAGGAATCTGATGTTCAGTGGTTGTCGTCTGTTTATGTGGTTCATAAGTGTTTCTAGTTTCTCGTTTTTATATATATTAGACCGTTGGTTTTCCCGTTTGAATGGTTTTACACTAGTAATTTTGGGGCCCTTTATAGCTTGCTGTTCGGTGTGAGCCAAGGCTCCGTGTTGAAGGCCGTACCTTGACCTATAACGGTTTACTTTTATAAATTGTTATTTGGATGGAGAGTTGTCTCATTGGCACTCATACCACATCTTCCTATATCTATATAGCAGATTCAAGACTTTGATTTTGTTTTCAGCAATTGCGGGCAATTATCTCTTTATTTCCTAAAATATTACTGATTGATTTATTTTAAAATAGGTGAATATTTGTTTTGAAAGCACATTAAATGGTGAAAAACGTTTTAAATTTGTCTTTAAATCATCAAATCTCCAATTTCAAATCCACTGATTTTTCTTAGATAGATTATATGTAGTGGATAAATAAATTTCCGTTTTAAAGATATAAAACAATCATATGGTCACCGACTTTGTTTTGGTTTATTAGTTTAAACAGTATTTATTAATGAAAAATTATGTGAGTTCTTATTATTGCTATACTCAAGGAGTGACGCATTATTCGCATGATTAAAGACCTTGCAATGATTTCTGAATTTACAGTATACTTTAGTAGGTTCATTGAGAAATAACTCTTGTTTTAATGAAGATTTTAACCGCTTATGTTATTAGTACCATTGGGTCGATAACTCTGATGGTGTACTGGTAGTCCCCGAGGTTATCATCAACCAAGTAGCCAATACTTTTTATTTGAATGAAAAAATATTTTTTTTAATTTAAATTTGCTGTTATAAAATTTCAATATTTTATCATAGTCTCACTACTTGCAATACATTAATATACAGTACATACAGAGTATATACACAATATAAAACAGACAATTAACATCTATAAAATACAAGTACCATTCTATTAAGAATGTTAAAATAATTTCATTCTAAGAATATAAAAGGTATTTCTTCTATTTAAAATATTAAAGCAGGTTTTGGCAACCATATCATAACAGTTAATATTTTGAAATAAATACACAAATTTATCATCATCAGACAAATCATAAAATCTACATTATACTTCATAGCTTCACTATATAATCAAAACGCAAATCTGCATATAACGGGCATGATAATATGACATGTTTTTCATCTTCAATTTTATCATTACACATAAAGCACACTCTTTCGTCTACATTTTAATTTCATACCGCCCTGTTTCGATTCTCAACGGAGCTACTCCGCATCTAAATTTTGCAAATGCACTTCTATATCTATACGATAGATTTTTAGATAAATATAATTCACTTCCCTAATTGTCTTTAAACAATTTATAAGTCCGTTTTTTTACCAACATTTTGTGTTAATATTCTATTTTGCCAGTTTTCTATTAATTATCAAATAAAACTTCTTCTATCTGTGTAATCTCTTGATTATACAATACATTATTTAAATTAACATACAAATCTAAATTACATTCTTTAAACTTAGCCATAATCCTAAAACACCAATTTCGTCTCTTATTAAGAGCATAACTCTAACACCATTTAAATATTCTATTATAATTCAATCTATCTGTGCACATCATGTTACATCTAGCCCAGTATCGAAAAACACAGGTCCACTGCTTAACACTAGGAGGTTTCCAGCCCATATTTATAGATTATCGTTGATCATCTCAAGCGAGAAAAGCAATCGAGTTGAGATGACCAATGATAATCTGTTTATCATTATTTTACCTATGACGACGTTGTCAATTTCATGTCAATTTCATTAGCAACGCCACGTGCCTCCTTAGTTTCTGAGGATAATTTACTATCTCAAGCGAGAAGCATGATATGAAAAATTATCACAAAAAGATCAAAGGAAAATGCACAAAATAGCGATAAATTAATATATCATTTCTATACAATTCTACAGGTATCAAATCAATACCTGGCGCTTTACCAATTTTGCTTTAACCAATACATTTATAACTTCGTCAATACTAATTTCACAATCTAAATTCATCTGAAATATCGTTTGTTATACTTTCATTAGGCAAGTTATCTTTATCTTGACAATTCAATAAATTATCAAAAGAAATTTTCCATTCATTTAAAACTACATCAGTATCAGTACAAATTGAACCGTCATCTTGTAAAACTTCCATCGGAATGCACTTCTGTCTTTCATTTCCAACGCCAATTCTTCCTATTTTCTTCCAGAATTCCCGGAGGTAATTATTTTGGACGACACAGAGTTCTTCTTGACTACGATACCAGTATTGTCTTTTCGCTTGTTGACAGTTTTTATCAAAAGATTTACGTTTCTTCACAAATGAATGACGTGCACTTTTCCTTTCGTTACGGTTATGATTTTTACGCATAATACGTTCCGCTTTACACACTTCATTCCATAGTACTGTAAGATTGTCATTCCACCACGGCTTCTTCATCTTTCTTCGCTTATTACTGAGATATGTTACTTATTATGTGCATCTGATGGAGTTAAATTGTTACCGTTAATGTTATTAACCTTGTAGTAACAAGAAATGGCATTGTTCAGAAAAGATAATTATGTCATACCAGGCTCAAGCTAGCAGCCACTCGCTAGCAGCCACTACGCTAGCAGCCAGTTTTCGGATATGTCTATGAACCCAAAAGTTGCATAAGATTCAAACGTACTCAAAATGTTTTATTGATATATAACCAATATATTATCAGTGTTTAATATATAATAAAGCAGTCGGAGAACTATTCGATGATTTAAAAATATCTAGTCCTGTCCATTAATTTGAGATAATAGTAATCGATGTCAATATACCAAACAGCGTCCTCCCGCTTTTAATTTTAATAGTCAACAGTTTTGAGTGTACATAGAATCGTAAATATGTAATAAAATTATTACAATGCATACAAAATTGCTTGTAACAGGGACTTGACATTGAAATCATAAATTAATTTTGTGATATTGTGTCAAATAGCTTTCCATATTCTCGGCATCCTGTCAAATAGTTCCTGAAAAGTTATTATTGTTCTGCATGACAAGAAAAGAAAGTTGCACTCGTGCATAAATATTTTTTTAATGAGACAAATCTGTTTTAACGAAACATTCTATTTCTGAAGCAGTGGATATCGCTTACTTTTGATTAGACGAAAGGTTTATTTTTTGTACACAAAGTATGGTGGGCAAGGAAATTATTTATTATCTATTAAAAAAAAAAAAAAATCCATGTTATACACAGACGTGGAATTTTGGTCAAGTAGGCACTAGGTCCAAAGATTCTGTTTGCACCAAGTATGAGTAAAAGTATTGCCGTAGAACATTTTTTATTAACATTTCCGTAAGGGTGGGGTAGGGTGTCCGACCCCAACTTTGGACCTAATTTAAAAAAAACTAAGCCGAACCACACCCTGGATTTTTCTCAAGTAGACCTTAGCTATTCATCTTTACATTGCATCTAGTGGCGAAAAAGTATTGCCGTAGAACATTTTTATTAACATTTCCGTAAGGGTGGGCTAGGGTGTCCGACCCCAACTTTGGACCTAATTTAAAAAAAAGTAAGCCGAACCACACCCTGGATTTTTCTCAAGTAGACCTTAGCTATTCATCTTTACATTGCACCTAGTGGCGAAAACAGTATTGCCGTAGAACATTTTTATTAACATTTCCGTAAGGGTGGGGTAGGGTGTCCGACCCCAACTTTGGACCTAATTTAAAAAAACTAAGCCGAACCACACCCTGGATTTTTTCTCAAGTAGACCTTAGCTATTCATCTTTACATTGCACCTAGTGGCGAAAAAGTATTGCCGTAGAACATTTTTATTAACATTTCCGTAAGGGTGGGGTAGGTGTCCGACCCCAACTTTGGACCTAATTTAAAAAAACTAAGCCGAACCACACCCTGGATTTTTCTCAAGTAGACCTTAGCTATTCATCTTTACATTGCACCTAGTGGCGAAAAAGTATTGCCGTAGAACATTTTTATTAACATTTCCGTAAGGGTGGGGTAGGGTGTCCGACCCCAACTTTGGACCTAATTTAAAAAAACTAAGCCGAACCACACCCTGGATTTTTCTCAAGTAGACCTTAGCTATTCATCTTTACATTGCACCTAGTGGCGAAAAAGTATTGCCGTAGAACATTTTTATTAACATTTCCGTAAGGGTGGGGTAGGGTGTCCGACCCCAACTTTGGACCTAATTTAAAAAAAACTAAGCCGAACCACACCCTGGATTTTTTCTCAAGTAGACCTTAGCTATTCATCTCTACATTGCACCTAGTGGCGAAAAAGTATTGCCGTAGAACATTTTTATTAACATTTCCGTAAGGGTGGGGTAGGGTGTCCGACCCCAACTTTGGACCTAATTTAAAAAAAAAACTAAGCCGAACCACACCCTGGATTTTTTCTCAAGTAGACCTTAGCTATTCATCTTTACATTGCACCTAGTGGCGAAAAAAGTATTGCCGTAGAACATTTTTTATTAACATTTCCGTAAGGGTGGGGTAGGGTGTCCGACCCCAACTTTGGACCTAATTTAAAAAAAAAACTAAGCCGAACCACACCCTGGATTTTTTCTCAAGTAGACCTTAGCTATTCATCTTTACATTGCACCTAGTGGCGAAAAAGTATTGCCGTAGAACATTTTTATTAACATTTCCGTAAGGGTGGGTAGGGTGTCCGACCCCAACTTTGGACCTAATTTAAAAAAACTAAGCCGAACCACACCCTGGATTTTTCTCAAGTAGACCTTAGCTATTCATCTTTACATTGCACCTAGTGGCGAAAAAGTATTGCCGTAGAACATTTTTATTAACATTTCCGTAAGGGTGGGGTAGGGTGTCCGACCCCAACTTTGGACCTAATTTAAAAAAAACTAAGCCGAACCACACCCTGGATTTTTCTCAAGTAGACCTTAGCTATTCATCTTTACATTGCACCTAGTGGCGAAAAAAGTATTGCCGTAGAACATTTTTATTAACATTTCCGTAAGGGTGGGGTAGGGTGTCCGACCCCAACTTTGGACCTAATTTAAAAAAACTAAGCCGAACCACACCCTGGATTTCTTCTCAAGTAGACCTTAGCTATTCATCTTTACATTGCACCTAGTGGCGAAAAAGTATTGCCGTAGAACATTTTTATTAACATTTCCGTAAGGGTGGGCTAGGGTGTCCGACCCCAACTTTGGACCTAATTTAAAAAAAAAGTAAGCCGAACCACACCCTGGATTTTTCTCAAGTAGACCTTAGCTATTCATCTTTACATTGCACCTAGTGGCGAAAAAGTATTGCCGTAGAACATTTTTATTAACATTTCCGTAAGGGTGGGCTAGGTGTCCGACCCCAACTTTGGACCTAATTTAAAAAAAACTAAGCCGAACCACACCCTGGATTTTTCTCAAGTAGACCTTAGCTATTCATCTTTACATTGCACCTAGTGGCGAAAAAAGTATTGCCGTAGAACATTTTTATTAACATTTCCGTAAGGGTGGGCTAGGGTGTCCGACCCCAACTTTGGACCTAATTTTAAAAAAGTAAGCCGAACCACACCCTGGATTTTTCTCAAGTAGACCTTAGCTATTCATCTTTACATTGCACCTAGTGGCGAAAAAGTATTGCCGTAGAACATTTTTATTAACATTTCCGTAAGGGTGGGGTAGGGTGTCCGACCCCAACTTTGGACCTAATTTAAAAAAAACTAAGCCGAACCACACCCTGGATTTTTCTCAAGTAGACCTTAGCTATTCATCTTTACATTGCACCTAGTGGCGAAAAAGTATTGCCGTAGAACATTTTTATTAACATTTCCGTAAGGGTGGGCTAGGGTGTCCGACCCCAACTTTGGACCTAATTTAAAAAAAACTAAGCCGAACCACACCCTGGATTTTTCTCAAGTAGACCTTAGCTATTCATCTTTACATTGCACCTAGTGGCGAAAAAGTATTGCCGTAGAACATTTTTATTAACATTTCCGTAAGGGTGGGCTAGGTGTCCGACCCCAACTTTGGACCTAATTTAAAAAAAGTAAGCCGAACCACACCCTGGATTTTTCTCAAGTAGACCTTAGCTATTCATCTTTACATTGCACCTAGTGGCGAAAAAGTATTGCCGTAGAACATTTTTATTAACATTTCCGTAAGGGTGGGCTAGGGTGTCCGACCCCAACTTTGGACCTAATTTAAAAAAACTAAGCCGAACCACACCCTGGATTTTTCTCAAGTAGACCTTAGCTATTCATCTTTACATTGCACCTAGTGGCGAAAAAAGTATTGCCGTAGAACATTTTTATTAACATTTCCGTAAGGGTGGGCTAGGGTGTCCGACCCCAACTTTGGACCTAATTTTAAAAAACTAAGCCGAACCACACCCTGGATTTTTTCTCAAGTAGACCTTAGCTATTCATCTTTACATTGCACCTAGTGGCGAAAAAGTATTGCCGTAGAACATTTTTATTAACATTTCCGTAAGGGTGGGGTAGGGTGTCCGACCCCAACTTTGGACCTAATTTAAAAAAAACTAAGCCGAACCACACCCTGGATTTTTCTCAAGTAGACCTTAGCTATTCATCTTTACATTGCACCTAGTGGCGAAAAAAGTATTGCCGTAGAACATTTTTATTAACATTTCCGTAAGGGTGGGGTAGGGTGTCCGACCCCAACTTTGGACCTAATTTAAAAAAACTAAGCCGAACCACACCCTGGATTTTTTCTCAAGTAGACCTTAGCTATTCATCTTTACATTGCACCTAGTGGCGAAAAATTATTGCCGTAGAACATTTTTATTAACATTTCCGTAAGGGTGGGGTAGGGTGTCCGACCCCAACTTTGGACCTAATTTAAAAAAACTAAGCCGAACCACACCCTGGATTTTTCTCAAGTAGACCTTAGCTATTCATCTTTACATTGCACCTAGTGGCGAAAAAGTATTGCCGTAGAACATTTTTATTAACATTTCCGTAAGGGTGGGGTAGGGTGTCCGACCCCAACTTTGGACATAATTTAAAAAAACTAAGCCGAACCACACCCTGGATTTTTCTCAAGTAGACCTTAGCTATTCATCTTTACATTGCACCTAGTGGCGAAAAAGTATTGCCGTAAAACATTTTTATTAACTGTTCCGTATGGGCGGGGTTGACTTAAACTAGTATTATAAGACTCAAATGTTTTAAACTATATATATATAGCTTTTATTTTAACATTCGAAAGCGTCAAGGGCATAAGTACTTTGAGACGTGTTAGAGGCAATATCTACTTTTACCTCAAGTACCATGACCAATGTGGAGAATCTCTTTGTTTTGCCTGTCAGCAGTAGTGAAATTGGACTATGTGACATACCAGGTCCACCCTGTTCATCATATGCTGACACATTATCTCGGGTCTAGGACACAAGTGCTATGTGCCATTTTAAAGGCAATATCTTCTGCCTTCGGTACCTATGCCAACAAAGAGAATCTCACAGTTTGGCCAGCCGACAATAGTTTAGATGGACTATGTGACATGCAAAGTACACCGAACCATATGCTGACAAAGTCATGCGGATAAGGGCATAAGTGATGTAGACCATCTTAGAGGCACTATCTCCTTCTATCTCAGGTAGTATTGAATTTTAGGAACAAAGTATCATATGTTACAATGGTCAACTTTGAGATCTGGTTTTTTGTCCAGCCGGCTAAACTGAAGTTGCACTATGTTGACACAGATGGACGACTTCACACTAAAATTTATGACAACGTGACGATTTCAACTTTCCAATTATCAATTTCCCATTTCTCAGCAGTAACATACCCTCTGCCCCATCGTATGGTGTTTACATATCTCAGTTGATACGTTATGCTCGTGCATGTTCACACTATACGGACTTCATTTACAGGAGTGTGATCTTTATAGTCCGGCAGATCGGTGAAAAAATTGTGGGTTTGATGATAAAAGCATCAAATTTGGCATGGTAGTAGTTCTTGATGTTTCAAATAATATTAGCTATGGACCCACCTTGAAATTTCAAAATGGCAGCCTTTTCCAAGATGGCCGCCATAAACTATCAAAATCAACATATATCACTGATATCAGGTCAAATTTATGGTAAAATTTTGCATGGCAGTAGTGCTGGTTGTTTCAAAAAATATAAGCTATGAACCCACCATTAAAATTGAATATGGCGGTTTTTCCAAGATGGCCGCCACAAAATATAAAAATCAACAACTATCCCTTATATTAGTTCAAATTTGCCATGTTAGTAGTGCTGGGTGCTTCGAACAATATAAGCTATGGACCAAACTTGAAATTACAATATGGCGGCTTTTTCCAAGATGGCCGCCATAGGATATCAAAATCGACAAAATTCCCTTATAGAAGGTTACAAAGTGTTTTGTTTTGACGTACCTTCAGTAAAGCTAAGTGCTCTATAATACCAAGTGCATGCCACATTTATTTACTAAAGTCAAACATAAAGAGATTTGTGAGGAAAGTATAGAAAATCGTAACTACGGTACCATTCCTGCATAACAGTAGACTACAAAGAGTGATCACGTATAGACACTGGCGTTATTCCCATATTAAAGCAAAACTTAACTAGAATATATGCTTCTCGAGTCGAACAGTTTTCCTGTGATCAACTGGAAGAGGACATAGTAATGATCTAAAATTGCAGTAATATCAGGCTTGACAGGCCATTAACAAGGCAGGTGCTTGCTTCTTCTGTTTAGTAATTATTTTGGTTTTGCAATTAAACAAGCAACCGCAACAATCTGTTTGTATGTCAACGATACTTGAAAAATCTGCACATACAGGTAGTTCAAGAAGACATAATGTAGGCAAAGTATTTTCAACAGTCATTAAAAACATTAGTTGATAATCTTTTGGCCAAATATTCAGTTGCAGTCAAGTTATTCAATTGATGCAAATATGACATTATCCATTTCAAAGTTACGTCTGTTTTATTTCTCTATTATTCTTTAACATTATATTCAACTGAATTAAAACAATCGCATAATGTATATATGCCTTCTACTGGATGCTAGGACCAGGAAAAGAGGAGGTACTAAATTACAACATGTACAGTTTACGTTTGTCATTTATGAATGATCCAATTATCTGTTTATCTACAATACTATATTTATGAAAAATTCAACATTGAATATGTGGTTCCTCCTGCGAAACCTGGTGGTTTTACAACAGCAACCGTGGACAATATTGACAACAACAAGAGTTCAACTACGGCTAACGAATCTTTCCGTAGTACGACAATTTCAATATTTCCGCATTTTCTTAGTCCAACTTGTCAATTCGTTATAACCTTTGCTTTGAAATATATGCATGCGTTTCTTACTTACATCTTACAAGAAATACATGTATGCCGACCTGGTATAATTACTCAATTGTGCAACATAATCCTTGCATGGTATAAATAAGTTAATAAAATGATAACACTGATGGCTTGAAGCAGATGATAATGAAAACATTAAATATGTCTGGACATCATTCCACGCATATAGAGCCAAGAAAATGGTCATCCACCTTATATATCAGTCTGCATTGACCGATGTTACAGGAAGAGATCAAACCTGTCACAACGATTCGACATTCCATGAATATAATCCAGCAATGTGTTAATCTTTTCCGAGACATGTATCAATTATCACTTTTGATCAACTATTGTTTTGCTTTTGGAAAATCGGAACAGTGGAACAGGCCAAACATATTTCGAGCAGAATAGAGAATAGTTTTGTTTAAGGTCTTTATATAGAAATGGTATCGTTGAGAACCTTATGTGATTGGTTAGAAAACAGTGGTTGAACAAGTGTTCGTTCAAAGGAAACATAGTACTTAATGAGGAACGAGACCCTGGTGAGAACTATGTAACATTCAAAGAATGGAGTAATAAGAGGGAAATTTAAAGTCCCCTTAACCACAACTGGTCTGCAACATTAGAAATTGAACTGGACATTTTGATGTGAGATCATTAAGAGAATGTTCCTTATCAGTGTACAAAGATTCCATTATACTGCTTATTCATCGGTTCTTTGCATTTTTTCATCAAACTTATGGCGTCCAGAACCCTGCGCTGTATCATGCCATTTTAAACTATACAGTTTAAGTGTTGCAAACGTAATTTGAAAATGAAAATGTAGATCAAGCTCAATAGTAGAATTACACACTTGTAAAAGGAGAAGGTGGGGCAATCAGATTAACTATCAAAATTGCACAACTACAGCATTTAATAGTGTTTTGTCTAGAAATAGCCATAGTAATTAACAAATTTAAACCCTCCTTTGAAATAATATAACGTGATCAGATAATCCACATGATGTTCTACACCAGGAACGATTTAAAGCAAAACACAACATTCTCAAAGCATGTGAAAGCTTTAGGCGAAGGAATGTTTCTGCCTTTTACCCAGTGTGCTGCTTCGAATGATGCGGATGGGATATACCCTATTGGACAATTATCACAGAGGTATCAGCATTTTGTAATGAGGTAATAAAATGTGGTGGACAGATATAAAACAGATGTCACGGTAGATGAAAATGCGGAGGACAATGATGTTATGTACGGTCCTGTTTAAAATGTGGTGAGGAGGGACAAACACTAAATGGGCGGTCCATAAGAAACATTTGAAAACTGCTGTGAAAATATGTTGTTGTTTAGATGATAAAACGATAGATAAGATACTTAGGCACTCAAAAAATCATTAGTAAAACAAAACCAGATAAGAACATGGATAAACAAAAAAAAAAAAAAAATTGCTAACACAAATCACTACACAAAAATCTAAAAATTGAGCTAAACCAATCCCACTTAAATCCGGGGGTGATCTCAGGTGCTTAAGAAGGATACGCAGTTTTTGTTCAACAAGTGACACATACCTAGGTACTCTTGTTTAAATAGATTGATGAGTCATATCCAGTTTAGGCATATATCATATACTAGTGGATTTATAAATGTCTCTTTTCTAACCCTTAGAATCACAACATTTAAAACATGTCAAACCATTGGTACGTGTAAATTATCTTAAGCTTGATCGAATCTGGACATTTGAAATGAAGTAAGGATTTCCATGCTTAAACGATAAATAAACAAGAATTTTACTGGTTGACAACACAGACATTGAAAAATAAAGAGCAAATAACTCAACATTGAAAGCATAAACAACACAAGTCCCTTTTCATCAAAACTAGGGGTCAACGCAGGTGTTAGGAAGGTGTGTATTTTCTGGCCAACTGGTAACACTCGGCATGTTACTCATTTTACTTAGAAATTCGGTGATTAGTATTATTTATTTATCATCTTGATGTTACCACAATCGAGGAAAAAGAAAGGATTGTGACAAGGAGAAGTGGAACTTATCCATATATCATTAATGACTCAGATGGCACTAAACGGTCAAACATATTATGATGGCGTCCTGAAAACTTTCGAATGTTTCCATTTATGGGATCTTTGATTAACTTGTCATGCAAGCATCATCAGAGAATCATGGAAACGCAATCCCTAGAATATTGTATAAACTGCAAAGGGCAATTCGATAGAAGAAATAAATATCAGTAAAGCCTTTTCTCAGTTTCGTTAATTTTCACTTTTGGCGGCCATTTTGCAATTTTCCGCCATTTTGAAAAAAATGAAAGGTCAAATATAACGTCATGACTTATTAGAAACGTTGGATTACATTTTATATGTATTTAAAAGATTCGGTTTATATATTATTTGCTTTAAGTTATACATGGTTGTGAAATTTGGACTTATTGGCAGACATTTTGAAAATGGCCGCCATATTGGATTTTTCAGAGTGGGTCCATAGCTTAAATTGACTACCAAATATATATTTACAATTGTACAAAGTTTTATGCTTTTATCATCAAACCCACAATTCTTCTAAAATATGCACGAATCAGCTGGACTATTACGCAGAAACTGCGACAACAGAGTAATGAGGAGGAAAGATTAAAAATGACACTCCGTAAACTGTATGGACACCATCACGAATTGGTTGATCTATACGATGTGTCGGTGTCTAAACTAACTAACGACATTTTCACCACGTCTTAGATTGTGGTTTATCATCTACGTCTGATAAGTACCGAACATGACCTATCCCCGAATATGACTGTTTTGCCGAGAGTGAATTCGCATTGCTATAAGACGTGTCTCGGTATATCCACATTCGTGTATTTAAGGATGTTCACTCCTCTTGTTTTTGAATTTTGCCAGATATTCGGAATCCTCTGGTAGTGCCATTAAAAAATTTTCTCCGCTAGCTCCTACTTTTCTTTTTATAATTTTATTATATATAGTTTAAATAGCAATATTTTAAAATACAATAAAATCCTTGTTATTTTTTTCATATTTTTTGAAAGAAAAAGGGTCCAATGTTAAATGTATGAAAAGTCTAGAGAGAATTATTTCCCGCCAAATTTTCAAAGGCTTATATTTCCAAAACAAGCACACGGACCCTTCATTTTCTTCTGCTATTTTAGTTCCTTTATTTATATACTTTCAGTTTATTTCAGTCTTTTAAAGAGCTTGTTATTTTGAAACAGAGTAGAGAGCATCCTTAATTATTATGTTTCTTTTGTAAGTCTATTGGATATTGTGTTATGTCTTATCGTTTATGGTTTGAATTCTATTTTTATTTTCTATATGTATGAAAAAGTTCAGATAATTAACTAGCTAGTTCATTTATATGATTTTTAGCTTAAAACAACTATATGCACAGGATTTATATGTTTTTACACAGTTTTGATTTAGGTAGCAATATACAGTTGGGATTAAAATTAACTCTTCTAAGTTTTACCATCCCCTTTTCCTTGTTTTCTTACAAATTAAGCTACTGTTTGTGTCATATATGTGCATATGTATGTAATCAGTATCTTTCATAGATTTGATATCCAGTAGTTGAAATGGTTAAGGATAATTTCTCTTTGGTGTATCCATGGCAACAACCTGTATGTATTTGCTATAAAATATTGCAAAAGGGGGTAAAGATGTCACATATTTCCCAAAATATAGACACAAGTAGAATTTCATTCCCTTGGAGTGATACCTTTTCAGCAATTGTTTACATGTATCTATCAAGAGATCAAATAAAACATATGTCTTTCGTCTCATTTCAAACAGTTCGTGTGAAAAAAAGTGTTTGTAAACAGTTCACAAATTTCTGGACCTGTGGTTGGTCTGGCTATGAAAATAGGGACAGTCAAACAGAAAATAGCCCATAAAACATGTAAAAATAATCTTGATGTTCTTAAAAACCCACTTTGAAGGCTAAATTAGTCATCAGCTGTCTAAAAAAGAATTTTATTGCAGGATATAAGCGGAAGGTTTGGCTAGCCATAAAACCAGGTTCAACCCACCATTTTTTTTCTTAAAATGTCCTGTACCAAGTCATCAATATGGCAGTTATTATCAAATTGTCGTTTCTATGTATGTTAGTGTTTGTTTTGGTAGCAGTTAAGTGTTTTTGTTGTTCCGTTGTTTTCCTCTTATAGTTGACGTGTTTCACTCGGTTTTGGTTTGTGAATAGTTACTAGATTGTATGACATAACAGGTACCCATCACCCTATACCGAAAAACTCCTACGGGCCTATAAAATAAGTAGTATTGGCCATTTTAGTGAAAATGTCTACCTCTACGTCAGGTACCAAGATAAAGGTGGAAAATGTCTTAGTTTAGCCAGGCGGATCATTTTTCAAGATTTTGAAACTTTAATCTAAATGAAATAGGATACAAGTTTTGTGCAATCAACTCCTACTGCAGTTTTAATCCAGATCTCATACACTTTACAAAAAGATCGAACCTATGTTAAGGTTGCGCACCTCCTATAACTCGTTGAGTGATTTTTTCAACTTTTTCTAGACTTTGGATCTTAGTCATTTTCAGCAATATTTATGAAATTTTTGTGTAATCAACTCCTCCTTAAGTTTTCCACCTAAATCCTATAAACTTCACTGGACGATTGTACATATGTTGGAATTGTGCAAAATTTATGAACAGCATTGTCGTGTGGATTTTTATACGAATTAAATATAACGGTGGAAGGGAATCAGTTATTTCAAACCTCGATATTGGACCTATGTATGGTTGTCTGGACATTTTGGTCCAGGAAATAAAAGGTTACTGCCTTTGATTTGCATCTAGTGCGTATAAAATTACTCTACAGATATTTCTTTTTTCTTATAAAATTTACAACGAGTGACTTTTTTAGTTTTCTAACCTGGGCCTTTTATCCAGGAAACATTATGCCACTCGTTTGCATTTAAAGCTTATGCAGATCAAATTAAAAGCATGGCCAATAGGATTTGTTTATGTGTTAGATTTAAGTTGCATACTTCAGTACCGATATTGGACTCATGATATAGACCTTCCGTGAAATGTCCACTTGAGGCTTTTGGTCCAGGACATATTGGCTCTCCGATTTTCATATACACCTAGTGCAGATAAAATTTTCGACGCAGGAATTAAATTAATTTCAGGCTGTTTAAATAAACTCATCATAGATACCAGGATTAAAATTGTGTACGCCAGATGCGCTTTTTGTCAACAAAAGACTCTTCAGTGATGCTTTAATCATCAAGTTTAAAAATACCAAATAAAGTTGAAGAGCATTGAGGACCAAAAAATTCCGAAATGGTTTATCAATACAGCTAAAGTAGGCTAAATGTGGTTTAGACCTTTCTAAGAGTAGTCATAAACTGGGCATTTTGACTTAAAACACCGTAGGGCACATGTTTGATTTTTACTAGTGCGAATAAAAGCATTGACGTATGGAGTTAAATTTAGAGTGGATAAGGGTTCAGTTATATCAGATCCCTATATTTAACCTATAATGTAGACCTTCCATGAGTCTTCCCACCTGGATCTTTTGGTCCAAGAGATATGAGGTCACTGTCTTAAATTTGCATCATGTGTGGATCGGAATGTTGTCGAAGACTACTTTTAATTAAGTGATGGTAAGGGTAGGTAATCATGGCATTAACAAATAGAATGGTGTTTGCTGTTGAAACAAAAAACCGTTGAAAGCTTTTGCTAGGAATCAACTTTTTAAAAATTAAAATATAGGAAAGCTCAGACGATTGAATCAATTCAATCTAAAACTGACATAATGCTGGCGGAAAGAAACAGACATTTGTGGAACATTTTTAAGTAGTCAAACCTAGAAAAAGCCTTGGTGGATAATTTACCACAAGGACAATCAAACCCAGAGTCTAGATGGATCCAGAGACATTTTAAAATACCACATGTTTCAAAAGAATGGAAATTATAAATGGGGTACAACGAAAATTGGCAAAAGTATATGTGATTTTAAATTGCATGTTTGAAAAGATAGTTGGTGATAAGAAGGAAGAAGAAGAAACTTATATTCATTGCTGAACAAACATGACAAAGGTGATCAACTTTGAAGATATGTTGAAAATGATGTAAAATAGCTTTGGAGAGAAATTTGCAAGTTGGACATCAGACAAAAGTGGTTAGGTACTGAATGAGAAGATTAGAATAAAATTTGATATCGATAGATAAAGATCAATTGTCGGATGTCAATACTAGGTCTTACCTAAGTGGCTGGCACACAAGAAAGCCATCATAGATGTGAAGAACCAGGACAAGCAATGTTTTATTTGGGCGATTTTGGTGTCGATACATTACGAATGGGTAGAACATAAAAGTGCTGACCGGGTAAACCAGTACTATCGATGGGCAGAAGAGTTCACGTTTGAAGGGATTGACTTCCCAGTGAATCTCATGTTTGAGAAAACAATCCAATATATCAACCAGTGTGTATGGTTTAGAAAAGAAAAAGACCTACCCACTCAGGATATCTGATACTGACAAAAGAGAACTGAATGTGGACTTGTTGGAGATTGAGAAAGAAGGATTGACACACCGCTATTATCTGATGCCTTATCACTTGATCTAAAGTATCAACATATTTTATAGATCACCCCCGGTTTTTTGTCAGTCTGATTTCGACTTACGAGTTTAACATGTTAAAATATCCCTTTGGTTTCTTTCGCCTCTCTTTAATCACTTCCAAAGTGAGCAGACCCTATCCCAGCAAAAAGAGAACAGTAATAACAAGATGATTGCTAAGTTACGATGACGGATCAAGGGGCCTACGAAGATTTTGAAAACCATTTGAAATCAATGAAGGTTCCATTAATTCGATGTGTACGCAGGATTTGAGTGCTTTACTGATGACATCAAGTCGAAAACATTGTGAGGGATTGTAGTGAAAACAATGCAATTTTTTTTTTAAATCAAGGAACAGAATAAGATCCCAGCTAAAAAAATCATGAGTCGCTGGTGCCGCATGGATAACTGCAAACCCTACCAGAAGCACACATCGTCCAGAATTTGCTATAGCATTAAGGGCTATGACGACAGGGTGTAATCTAGAGAACCAATTTGTTATACAACATGTTCAATGTAGAAAGAAAGGGACGATGTTATCAAGAACTTTTGTGATTACTTGAATATGTACCAGAAAGAGAATTATTGAATGTTCAAGGAGATGTCGGAGAAGAAAAAATAAGTATTCGTTAGAGCAGGCAACGATGTAACGGATCTGTTGAAAAAAACTAGGAGATGACAAAGTGAGACATAACTATCAATATACCGGGGATTCAGGGCGCAGCTCACAAGTGAAACCTAAAGAACAAGATACCCAAATTAATCCCATTGATCTTCTATAACCAGGCCGGATACGACAGCCATTACATCATTACAAACATGAGTGGAGCACAGATTACTTACATACCCAAAAACGAAGAATTATACATTCCTTTACAAACATTGTTGCGGTTGGTGAGTTTAAAGGGAGGAGGGAAGATGTTGACAATGTACCGGAACTCACGCTTTATTGGCAGCCTGACATTTATAAAAGCAATTGTTCAAGTACTTGTAGAGAATAACACAGCCGTCGAATTTCCAAACATACAGAAAGTGTTTGGAGAAATCAGGAATTCTAATGCAATTTTATGTAACATATTTTTCATTGGCTAAAAGTTACCATCAAATCCACAGTTGACATGGCGTAACTAAGGAGGGACCCGCCATTTTGAATTGCTTGGATCAAAACTATCAATAAGTACAATATTATCGAAAATAAAACAACATCTACCTAAAAATAGCCGTTTTGGTGTGATTTTATCCAAATTTGAATCGTAGAAGTAACTTAATAACCTTCAGTTTGTAAGTTTTCATTTTATGACGTCACGTTTAGCGATGACTTCTTTGCGCCAAAATCATTCATGAAGTTTCGCGGAATTTTATTTTATTTCAAATTTATACATTTTTCAAGCTCTAACGTATTTCTTTTGTAATGCATTAGAATCGGAATGAGAGTACTGTAGTTGCCACCGTCAATTTTGATTTAATGGTCGCAAATTGGGAATAACAGTATTGTATTTAAGCTGGGCCTTCGTAAAACGTAGATTTTACTGTCGCAATTGATTGAGTTTACCTAGCGACGCGTAGCGGAGCTAGGTAAACGGATATTTGCGACTGTAAAATCAAGTTTTACGAAGGCCAAGCTTAAAATACAATACAGTTATCTCCATTCTAATGCAGAATATTAAAATAAATTCCATTTTATCAATATTTTGGCTTAAATTACATAAATGAAAAAGTCCGCGAAACTGTTGCATCGTCTGTAGCATCTAAACAATGTGACGTCATATGTATACTCACGATGTCAAACATAAACACTAGACGTATTTATACCTTTCGTACGCTTCAGAATTATTTCAATGTTGACAAAAAGAAGATTTTGAGGCTCAAAATGTGACTTTCTTGTTTATTTTGTGAGAAATCACGTACAAAAAAAAATCGGAATTCAAAATGGTGGCTTTCTTAGCTACGGACTGGTAGAACGTGGAATCTAACCCTTTAAAATATTTGTCAACATCCAATGAAAATTATCTATACAAACGAATTGCATTAGAATTTCCATTTTACTGTCTCCGCTACGCGTCGCCAGTAAAACTGCATTTGCGACCATCAAATCGCCAATTGACGGTGGCGACTCTTCAACTACAGTACTGTTATTCCTTAATTGTATAAAATAAAACAACACAATTCTAGGGATGGTAGGAACATAGCCATAAGAGATATAGCGTACAGTCAAAATAAGAGTACATTGTGAATCATCTGGATGATTTCCAGTTTAGGACTCGGTGCATTGAAGGAGTTAAAGCAGACAAGAATACCCAACTAACATGAATTCGCGACTACAAAGCCAGTACCTTTGGAATCTTTCACCTCTCTTTATAAATGTTATGGGTCAAAATTTGAAGCCTGGATACTATTTCTGATCAGTTTGCAACATATGTGGAAGGTCGTAGGTTAGAAGTTGATTTTAGTAAGTTCATCATCATGATCTACAATCTATGAGATAAATCTCTGTAATGTGTCTCCAATTTTGCAGTGTTTCTGTCCAATCGATAATGTCTATCCCTTGTCGTCTCCTGAAAGAGCTTTATTGTTTTGTGTTGTACTATATCGATGGTAGCATTTGCTCAGATTCGTTTTCGTTGTGTTGTAGGAATCATAGCCCGAGTTCAGATATTGTTTGAAGTCGCTTAATGCAACCTCATCCTTGATCACATTTATTCACACCTTTAACTCTCCTGATTTCATACCTTTCTGTTTTAATGGCATACCGTTTCCGTCTTAGACCGACACGTGCAACCATTGGTATTTCAGCATAATCGATCGTGAAACATATAAACTTTCTTGTTTACTAGTACCTTACTCTTGACTTGAATGTATGGTCCGTTGGACATCTCGTACCATTGATGCACATTTTCATATATGTATTTGTAAATGTCTCTGATCTGAATATCACAAACGAGACTGTCAGTGTTGCTTATGTAGCAGATCGTGGCTCGCGGTCCGTATTGGGGTTTGAGGTAGTCTTATACAAAGTCAGTCATCAATGCTTTGGACTAGACAAAAATTGCAAAACCTAGAACGATTGGTTTCTCAAATCCCAACTTGTTTCGTGTCCTGTGGATTGCAGGCAAAAAATCGTTAAATATATTCCGTTTCTTGAAATTCAGGTTGATTGCTTGTTTTCAGCTTTCGTTTTGTTACGGATACCAGCACGGTTCCAGATATATTTCATGCTTTTTGCAAACACTTTCATACTTTTTACTTCTTTTAAATGTAACCCTAGATTCGGCTCGGAGTTTATTTTTTGTTTTGTTTGTTAATGTAAGGTTTCAACATGGGCCTTGGTTGGATATGATACATGTAGCTTTATGGATATTCCTCAGTTTCAACTTCCGGGTCATACACTCTTTAAATTCACTTATATAACGCACCACATATGTTGAAATAGCTAGAAAAATTTTATCATAAATGTATCTATAAATTATTTGTTTCCTTAATATTATCTGGCCAGTAAGGTCTCGGGTGATCATTCCTCGTGTCAATCTAATGCATTTAGTCTTCGCAAATTTAAGTGTTTGTCTATTTCTTCAGGCTTGTATTTTGAAATCCGAGTTTTACCTAGGTCCCAATATCCTCAAAAACCGTTCCACTGGAAGTAACGTATTATACTTTCACCTTTAACATTGGTGCTGGCTTGGTAATCGTGCATTCATGTAAGCTAGGTATTCGTGTTAACTTTAACTCCTTTGATCTATCGAGCCTTAAGTTGGCAATCATCCAGATGATTTGCAATGTACTCTTACTTTCGCCTGTCTACTATTTCTCTCATGGTTATATTCCTGCCATTTTCCGGATTTAGTTCTATTGTGAATTCCGGGTAAAGGGAAATTTCTCCAAGCACTTTCTGTGTGTTTGGAAATACGACGGTTGGGTTATTCTCTGTAGACTTGCTTTCATAAATGGCTGGCTGTTAATAAAGCGTAATGCCGGTACACTGTCTGCATCTTCCCCTCCTCATCCCCTTTTTGCTCTGCGACACTTTATTGTAAAACGAAATATATTTTTTGTTTGTTTTTGGGTATGTAAGTAATCTGTGATCTACTAACTCACATGTTTTAATGAAGAGGTAGCTGTCGTACCCAGCCATGTTGTGGAAGATCACCAGAATGAATTCAGGTGCCTTGTATTTTAAGTTTCACTTGTGAACTGTGTCCGGTATGTTGACAGTTATCTTTCACTTTGTCATCTCCTAGTTTTTTCTCAACATTCTTTGCCTGGTCGAACGCTTGTTTATTCTCTTTCGACATTTCCTTGGACATAATTATTATTTTTCTGGTACAGAGCTCAAATGTCTTCTTTAAGTTTATTCATATAAGGATCTCGGCCACATCATCCCTCTATTTCTACATTGTACATGTTGAATAACAAACTAGTATCTAGTGAACACCCTATCGTCACAGTAATTAATACAATAGAAATAGGACGGTGTGTGCTTTTGGTAAGGTTTGGTGTCTGGTTTGCAGTCATTCATTTGGCACCAGTAACTCATGATTTCTTCGGCCGGGATTTTATTCTTTTATTGATTTTTTACAAAGTTTTGAATCCTCCCAATGTTTTCGACTTGACGTCATCAGTAAAGCACTCAAATTCTACGTACACTACGAATTAATGAAACCTTCATTGATCTCATATGGTTTTGAAAATCTGGGTAGGCTCCTTGATCCGGCATCGTTACTTTCGTAGTCATCTTTTTATTTTGCTGAGAAAGGGTCTGTTTACTTTGGAAGTGATTAAAGAGAGGCGAAAATACCGAAGGGATATATATACAAATAAGTCGAAAATAAACAGACAATGCCATGTCAAAAACAAAATATAACGAAAAGACAAACAGCAGTACACAATACACAACATAGAAAACTAAAGACTGATCAAAACGAACCCGACCAAAACCAGGGAAATCTCGGTGCTTTGGAAAGGTAAGCATCTCCTGCTCCACATGTACACCCGTCGTATTACTACTATAAAAAAATTTTCATTGGCTATATCAAGTGATTCTGAAGCACACGTTACTGGATTGGTAATTAACAGTTATCTAACTCTAAGACAGCAACAAATTCATCAGCCATAAACATTCATAAAGTGTTCTTTACATTTTTATACAGAGAACTGGGTTATTTAAGTAAGAATCACCTAGATTGTATGGCAGTGCAAAGTTTTACAAACTTTACGGATATGCATATAGATATGCATATAAATATGAAATTTTCTAACTCACTTTTTCCCTTTAAGATACTCTTGTATGGTATTTGGCTGAAGTAGATTTTACGCAACCACATGAGCATACAACTACTAGATACCTCACTTCTTCACGGAATGAAAAGTAGAACAAGAGTGCACACGCTGAAATGTCTCGACTTCTTTACTAACCATTGATTTTATGTTGATAGTCCTAAATATAAAGCTTTACTACAAGTAACACATAAACTTAACATGATCCAAGAAAATGAGGTCAAGGTCAGATAAACCAAACGAGAAATACATTTACACCTTACAATCATTCAATAAACCAAACATAGTTGACCTATTGCTTATAGTTTTTAAGAAACAGTCTTAAACAAGAAAACTTAACATTGACCAATGAACCATGAAAATGAGGTCAAGGTCAGGTGAACCATGCCAGACAGACATGTACAGCTTACAATCAATTTATGCATTAAATATAGTTGACCTATTGCTTATAGTATCTAAGAAACAAACTTAACCATGAAAACTTAACATTGACCAATGAACCATGAAAATGAGGTCAAGGTCAGATGATACCTGCCAGACAGACATATACACTTTACAATCCTTCAATACAACAAATATTGTTGATCTATTGCTTATAGTTGAAGAAAACAGACCAAAACACAAAACTTAACACTGAGAAATGAACCGTGAAAATGAGGTCATGGTCAAATAAAACCTGCGAGACTGAAATGTACATCATAAAATATTTCCATACACCAAATATAGTTGACCTATTGCATATAGTATTAGAAAAAAGACCAAAACTCAAAACTTAACTTTGACCACTGAACCATGAAAATGAGGTCAAGGTCAGATGACACCTACCAGTTGGACATGTACACCTTACAATCATTCCATATACCAAATATAGTAGACCTACTGCTTATTGTATCTGATATATGGACTTGACCACGAAAACTTAACCTTGTTCACTGATCCATGAAATGAGGTCGAGGTCAAATGAAAATTGTCTGACGGGCATGAGGACTTTTCAAGGTACGCACATACTAAATATAGTCATCCTATTACTCATAATAAGAAAGAAATTAACATTACAAAAAATGTTGACTTTTTTCAAGTAGTCACTGAACCATGAAAATGAGGTCAAGGACAATGGACATATGACAGACTGAAACTTCGTAACATAAGGCATCTATATACAAAGTATGAAGCATCCAGGTCTTCTAGCTTCTAAAATATAAAGCTTTTAAGAAGTTAGCTAACGCCGCCGCCGCCGCCGCCGCCGGATCACTATCCCTATGTCGAGCTTTCTGTGACAAAAGTCGCAGGCTCGACAAAAATGATCAGAAATATTAGATAAATGAGTGGAATATAGATATTTAATATAGTACTCCCCACAAATCAATGTCTTACATGGGATTCGAAAAGTGAACGAAAGACTTACAAATTATACACGTCAGATAGGTCTTTTGAGGAATAAGTTACTATATGAACCACAGGATATATAGTGTGGTATTTTAATCAAGATTCTTCCACGGAACTGGAACACACTGGACATGGTGATTTAAAACAGATTGAAATATATATATATTATGATTATTATGAACTTCAGCACCCGAAGAAATCGATTGAGTATTTACAACTATAAATTATCTAAAACATAGATGAACTACAAAACGCGACACAGTAGTGTTTGAAAATATTTGTTTGAATGTTTTGAAAATGCTTTCAGATGGTCAACCGTTTGATGAAGTGACGTTTTGATTAAAATTATGAAAAGAAAGATGGTAGATTAATTTGTATTTGTAAAAGACAAGCGAGCATTGTTACTATTTTCGTGAACCTCGATGGTAAAACGAATGCAGACTGGATTATGCAGAACCACTCAATTAGTAATCTCCGAGCAAAATAAGATGAACCGATGAAGAAAGGCTGGTATACAAAGAATTTGCTCGAATTGGTCGCAAACATGAAAAAAATAAAAATAATAAAAAAATTGTTAAAAGCATGTTATCGATGGGTGCAGCAATCAAGGAATACCTCGATGTGATTGTTCAATCGAAACTTACGGATAAATCTAAACAATCACTTACAACCGCAGATGACAAGATAGAGGTTAAAAACCATCAAAGTCCTTTTCACATACCAGGTGCAAACAGAAATTAGAGAACTAATTTCTACTTGAGAAAAATCCAGGCTTAGTTTTTTTTTAAATCACCCTACCCAACCCATACGGGAAAGTTAATAAAAAATTCCCTACGGCAATACTTTTTTCCGCACTAGGTGCAAAGTGAAGCTGAGTAGCTGAGGTCTACTTGAGAAAAAATCCAGGGTGTGGTTCGGCTTAGTTTTTTTTTAAATTAGGTCCAAAGTTGGGGTCGGACACCCTACCCCACCCTTACGGAAATGTTAATAAAAAATGTTCTACGGCAATACTTTTTTCGCCACTAGGTGCAATGTGAAGATGAATAGCTAAGGTCTACTTGAGAAAAATCTAGGTGTGGTTCGGCTTAGTTTTTTTAAATTAGGTCCAAAGTTGGGGTCGGACACCCTACCCCACCCTTACGGAAATGTTAATAAAAATGTTCTACGGCAATACTTTTTCGCCACTAGGTGCAATGTGAAGATGAATAGCTAAGGTCTACCTGAGAAAAATCCAGGGTGTGGTTCGGCTTAGTTTTTTTTAAATTAGGTCCAAAGTTGGGGTCGGACACCCTACCCCACCCTTACGGAAATGTTAATAAAAATGTTCTACGGCAATACTTTTTCGCCACTAGGTGCAATGTGAAGATGAATAGCTAAGGTCTACTTGAGAAAAATCCAGGGTGTGGTTCGGCTTAGTTTTTTAAAATTAGGTCCAAAGTTGGGGTCGGACACCCTACCCCACCCTTACGGAAATGTTAATAAAAATGTTCTACGGTAATACTTTTTTCGCCACTAGGTGCAATGTAAAGATGAATAGCTAAGGTCTACTTGAGAAAAATCCAGGGTGTGGTTCGGCTTAGTTTTTTTAAATTAGGTCCAAAGTTGGGGTCGGACACCCTACCCCACCCTTACGGAAATGTTAATAAAAATGTTCTACGGCAATACTTTTTCGCCACTAGGTGCAATGTGAAGATGAATAGCTAAGGTCTACTTGAGAAAAATCCAGGGTGTGGTTCGGCTTAGTTTTTTTTAAATTAGGTCCAAAGTTGGGGTCGGACACCCTACCCCACCCTTACGGAAATGTTAATAAAAATGTTCTACGGCAATACTTTTTCGCCACTAGGTGCAATGTGAAGATGAATAGCTAAGGTCTACTTGAGAAAAATCTAGGGTGTGGTTCGGCTTAGTTTTTTTCAAATTAGGTCCAAAGTTGGGGTCGGACACTCTACCCCACCCTTACGGAAATGTTAATAAAAATGTTCTACGGCAATACTTTTTCGCCACTAGGTGCAATGTGAAGATGAATAGCTAAGGTCTACTTGAGAAAAATCCAGGAGTGGTTCGGCTTAGTTTTTTTTAAATTAGGTCCAAAGTTGGGGTCGGACACCCTACCCCACCCTTACGGAAATGTTAATAAAAAATGTTCTACGGCAATACTTTTTTCGCCACTAGGTGCAATGTGAAGATGAATAGCTAAGGTCTACTTGAGAAAAAATCCAGGGTGTGGTTCGGCTTAGTTTTTTTTAAATTAGGTCCAAAGTTGGGGTCGGACACCCTACCCCACCCTTACGGAAATGTTAATAAAAAATGTTCTACGGCAATACTTTTTTCGCCACTAGGTGCAATGTAAAGATGAATAGCTAAGGTCTACTTGAGAAAAATCCAGGGTGTGGTTCGGCTTATTTTTTTTTTTAAATTAGGTCCAAAGTTGGGGTCGGACACCCTACCCCACCCTTACGGAAATGTTAATAAAAAATGTTCTACGGCAATACTTTTTTCGCCACTAGGTGCAATGTGAAGATGAATAGCTAAGGTCTACTTGAGAAAAATCCAGGGTGTGGTTCAGCTTAGTTTTTTTAAATTAGGTCCAAAGTTGGGGTCGGACACCCTACCCCACCCTTACGGAAATGTTAATAAAAATGTTCTACGGCAATACTTTTTCGCCACTAGGTGCAATGTGAAGATGAATAGCTAAGGTCTACTTGAGAAAAATCCAGGGTGTGGTTCGGCTTAGTTTTTTTTTAAATTAGGTCCAAAGTTGGGGTCGGACACCCTACCCCACCCTTACGGAAATGTTAATAAAAATGTTCTACGGTAATACTTTTTCGCCACTAGGTGCAATGTAAAGATGAATAGCTAAGGTCTACTTGAAAAAAATCCAGGGTGTGGTTCGGCTTAGTTTTTTTTAAATTAGGTCCAAAGTTGGGGTCGGACACCCTACCCCACCCTTACGGAAATGTTAATAAAAATGGTCTACGGCAATACTTTTTCGCCACTAGGTGCAATGTGAAGATGAATAGCTAAGGTCTACTTGAGAAAAAATCCAGGGTGTGGTTCGGCTTAGTTTTTTTTTAAATTAGGTCCAAAGTTGGGGTCGGACACCCTACCCCACCCTTACGGAAATGTTAATAAAAAATGTTCTACGGCAATACTTTTACTCATACTTGGTGCAAACAGAAGCTTTGGACCTAGTGCCTACTTGACCAAAATTCCACGTCTGTGTATAACACGGATTTTTTTTTTTTTTTTTTTTTTTTTTAATAGATAATAAATAATTTCCTTGCCCACCATACTTTGTGTACAAAAAATAAACCTTTCGTCTAATCAAAAGTAAGCGATATTAAATTAGGTCCAAAGTTGGGGTCGGACACCCTACCCCACCCTTACGGAAATGTTAATAAAAATGTTCTACGGCAATACTTTTACTCATACTTGGTGCAAACAGAAGCTTTGGACCTAGTGCCTAGTTGACCAAAATTCCACGTCTGTGTATAACACGGATATTTTTTTTTTTTTTTTTTTTAATAGATAATAAATAATTTCCTTGCCCACCATACTTTGTGTACAAAAATAAACCTTTCGTCTAATCAAAAGTAAGCGATATTAAATTAGGTCCAAAGTTGGGGTCGGACACCCTACCCCACCCTTACGGAAATGTTAATAAAAATGTTCTACGGCAATACTTTTTCGCCACTAGGTGCAATGTGAAGATGAATAGCTAAGGTCTACTTGAGAAAAATCCAGGGTGTGGTTCGGCTTAGTTTTTTTTAAATTAGGTCCAAAGTTGGGGTCGGACACCCTACCCCACCCTTACGGAAATGTTAATAAAAATGTTCTACGGCAATACTTTTTCGCCACTAGGTGCAATGTGAAGATGAATAGCTAAGGTCTACTTGAGAAAAATCCAGGTGTGGTTCAGCTTAGTTTTTTTAAATTAGGTCCAAAGTTGGGGTCGGACACCCTACCCCACCCTTACGGAAATGTTAATAAAAAATGTTCTACGGCAATACTTTTTTCGCCACTAGGTGCAATGTGAAGATGAATAGCTAAGGTCTACTTGAGAAAAAAATCCAGGGTGTGGTTCGGCTTAGTTTTTTTTAAATTAGGTCCAAAGTTGGGGTCGGACACCCTACCCCACCCTTACGGAAATGTTAATAAAAAATGTTCTACGGCAATACTTTTTTCGCCACTAGGTGCAATGTGAAGATGAATAGCTAAGGTCTACTTGAGAAAAAATCCAGGGTGTGGTTCGGCTTAGTTTTTTTTTAAATTAGGTCCAAAGTTGGGGTCGGACACCCTACCCCACCCTTACGGAAATGTTAATAAAAAATGTTCTACGGCAATACTTTTTTCGCCACTAGGTGCAATGTGAAGATGAATAGCTAAGGTCTACTTGAGAAAAATCCAGGGTGTGATTCGGCTTAGTTTTTTTTAAATTAGGTCCAAAGTTGGGGTCGGACACCCTACCCCACCCTTACGGAAATGTTAATAAAAATGTTCTACGGTAATACTTTTTCGCCACTAGGTGCAATGTAAAGATGAATAGCTAAGGTCTACTTGAAAAAATCCAGGTGTGGTTCGGCTTAGTTTTTTTTTAAATTAGGTCCAAAGTTGGGGTCGGACACCCTACCCCACCCTTACGGAAATGTTAATAAAAAATGTTCTACGGCAATACTTTTACTCATACTTGGTGCAAACAGAAGCTTTGGACCTAGTGCCTACTTGACCAAAATTCCACGTCTGTGTATAACACGGATTTTTTTTTTTTTTTTTTTTTTTAATAGATAATAAATAATTTCCTTGCCCACCATACTTTGTGTACAAAAAATAAACCTTTCGTCTAATCAAAAGTAAGCGATATCCACTGCTTCAGAAATAGAATGTTTCGTAAAACAGATTTGTCTCATTAAAAAAATATTAAAGCACGAGTGCAACTTTCTTTTCTTGTCATGCAGAACAATAATAACTTTTCAGGAACTATTTGACAGGATGCCGAGAATATGGAAAGCTATTTGACACATTATCACAAAATTAATTTATGATTTCAATGTCAATTCCCTGTTACAAGCAATTTTGTAAGCATTTCAATAATTTTATTACATATTTACGATTCTATGTACACCCAAAACTGTTGACTATTAAAATTAAAAGCGGGAGGACGCTGTTTGGTATATTGACATCGATTACTATTATCTTAAATTAATGGACAGGACTAGATATTTTTAAATCATCGAATAGTTCTCCGACTGCTTTATTATATATTAAACACTGATAATATATTGGTTATATATCAATAAAAACATTTTGAGTACGTTTGAATCTTATGCAACTTTTGGGTTCATAGACATATCCGAAAACTGGCTGCTAGCGTAGTGGCTGCTAGCAAGTGGCTGCTAGCTTGAGCCTGGTTTATGTCATTCATTACATGAAAAAATGTATATTTGTCTATATTTTGTTTGTCATTGAAATGTTGCTGAACCATCTGCTTTTTGTTAAAGCGATGAATGCTTTAAGAATAATTTCTCTCAGATATTTTTCATGATGTTGAACCATTTTGAAAGACAATTGGATTTTTGTCGAATATTTGTGCTTTTAATTAATTATAAATAAACAGAACTTTTGTGAGTAGGGATTTAATATTTGGCACTTTTACGTTACAAAATGTTTTAGATCGTAGGTGGCTGCCTATGTTCCCTAAAGCTTTCAGTCCGAAAATCATCGTAATTTGACAACTAGTGTATATAAATCCAAAATGTTATGACTTTGCAGTCTATAATGTATCCTTTTGAAGAAATTTGTTTTTACCAAGCATTAAGGCTTTTAAAACAAAGTTCATTTAGGAACTAAAGCCAAAAGTGGACCTTAAAGGGATAGCAAAATTTAGCAAAGGTCAACATTGCTTGAGGAATCTCAACAGATGTAACAACATTACTATTAAGGTTAAGAGCATGATTCACAGCATGTGTGTTACGTTTGAATGATGTGTTTTCAAACAAACAATCCGAATTTGACACCCTTCTGGCCGACTTGTTTTATTTTTAAATAAACAAAACTTTCAACAGGAACTTCGCAAGAAGAATGAAAAGAAGCTTGAACTACCTTTTAACTCTACAATCCACTATTTAGATGAAGTCCTCTCGCTAAATATTTCAATGTTTGGTGACTATGTTGAATGTATCTTTCCAATCGAACTTGAAATAAAGGATACATACACCCTTCGAATATTTTACGACCGCCAATTTGAGTTGGTTGACAGTTTGATAGAATATCTGTTTCACAGATGCCGACGTATATGTTCCAGTTTTTGTAAGCACAATCCAATCCTTTTTCTATAATGTGACATCACCAAATTAGACTTACCACCAAATGGATTTATTAACCAATCTGTTACCTAGTCAGTATAGTGAAAAAGGTAAAAAAAATCGACGTTTTACGGCATAAAACGCGATGACGTTATGCTTATATTCGACGTTTTGTGGTATTTTAATCTACAACATCCCTTTGAATAATGTATGCCGTATGTATTTTACATCATTAACACGGAAATTTCTGTATCAACAACATATAGTTATTTAAGAAAATGGATTTCAAGTTGGATATTTGATGATTTAAAAGACAAATTTAAGAACTTTTTGCGGATTTTGTGTGCTTTCTATACAAATATTCACCTATTTTGAAAAAATCAATCAGTAATATTTCAGAATAAAAGGGATAAATGCTTTATTTTTCGATTTATAGTTAGAATTTAACGGGCCAAAGTTGTATGCAAAATTTTACTTAAATCTGTGACATAGCTATTTTTCTGTAATTTCACCTGAACTACTCCATCCGCAGGTGGTTCGACTCAATCTTAATTCACAAGGGTGGTCAGTTCTCCTGCCATAGGTCGGTCGTTTTCTTTTGTTTTATACGCCTATTATAACTTATTTTACGGTATGGGTATGACTCACTATTGAAGGCCGCACGGTGACGTGTTATTGTGCAAATCTTTATTCTTGAGTCTTAAGAAAGAATTAATAATATATTATTCATGTGTGGACTTCGAAATTTGTAATAATGCTTGCTCCGTAAATATGCACAAAAAAAAAGATATGGCAAATGACCATTTGAAATTTTGTTTCTTATGACTTCTATGCTGCATTGTCTTGTAGAAATTACATTTCACCTTTGTTTTATTTCAATTAACATGATTGTAAAAATGAAAATTGTATATTTGTATTTTGTATTATATTCTTCAGTGGCGAACATGTGTCAAACAACAACAAGGGTGGAGGATGATCAAGATGGCAATGCTAACTTTGACAGTGTATTTCTTTCTTTAATAGAGCAAGAAGATGACTGTTCTTGTACAGTATCAGTAAAGAATATAACAAACAGCTTTGTAAACCTGTTTATCAAACGCCTTAATAACATTACAGAAAAGTCATTGTGTGGGATGGAAATTGATATCTATTTCATACAACCAGACGACGAAATTGTTCTTCTTAACCCAATACCTACTAGATGTTCGAGTAAAGTGAACACGAATATTCTTTCCTTTTAAGAAATGAATATATACAGTTCACATCCAGAGTAGTAGACGGGAATTTCTCTATTGGATACTGCATACAGATAACCAGAGGTTCGTTAGAAATGTACACAATTTTTTTCGAGACATAGCTTGATAATTGCATACTGAATAAAGATAATAAAGATCTATATCTGCATCCAATTGTAAGTCACAACAGTACCGTTTTTGGCCCATGAGAATATGAAAAGTTTTAAAATGCTTCTTGTGCACTCTCTTAAGCAAAAAATAATGGGTAAATACTAAATACTTTTGCCATCCAAGAAATCTCGAAATAATTTGCGTTCCTATACTTTAAAACTGCACATACAAGAAAATGTCATCGCACTGTTCGGGTGCAGTCTCGCTGATATATAACAAAATCCTTTTAGACATGTATCGGAATTGAGTTTCTGGGTAATGTGGACTGTAGCTTTACTGCTAGGCTTGGACTTAACTAAAGCACACCTTGCGGTCAAAAGGGATGAGCAAGGGCCTGAAACAGTAATAACTAAAACTGAAATTGTTTTAAGGTCTTCTTTCTTTAAAAACGCATATCAAAGTCATATTAATAATATCATAATCAACAACAATAATATAGTATACAATGCAATTATTAGAAACATGTAATTCATATAATTTCACAACTTAAATGATATAAAAATAAGGAGATGTGGTATGATTGCCAATGAGACAACTATCCACCAAAGTTCAAATGAAGTGGATGTAAGCAATTATAGACAACCGTACGGCCTTCAACAATGAGAAAACCCATACCATATAGTCGGCTATAAAAGGCCCCGACATGAAAAATATGAAACAATTCAATTGAGAAAACTAACGGCCTAATTTATAACAAAACAATTTACGAAAAACAAATATGACAGACTTGAACGAACGACAGCCACTGGACTACAGGCTCCTGACTTGGGACAGGCACATAAAGAATATGGCGGGGTTAAACATGTTATCTAGTAAGTGTTCTACTACCAATCTATCAGTTCTTCTAACTACCTCCTTACTACTATCAAAGAACTTGTTATTAACTTTTGTAATAAAGCTTATGAAAATAATGGTATTAATTATTTTGGAGTGTTAAAAATTCTTTAGAGGTTTTAGATAAAATACATGCTTTTGATGGTCCTTTTAATTCTGTTGACAGTTATGATTTTCTACTCTCTATACTACACTTCCACACAATCTTATCAAGAAAAGTTTTCATATTTAATTAAATGGTCTTTTGAAAATCTCATTACAAATTTATTTGCTGTAACTCGTTTAAAGCCTTTTTCTGTAACGAAAAAGGAAAGTATGCTAGATACACTTACTGGAAATGTGAAGATATGATTGAAGCTTTAAATTTTCTCCTGGACAACATATATGTACGTTTCGACGATAAAGTGTATCGACAGGTAGTAGGTATTCCTATGGGCACTAACTGCGCCCCTTTAATAGCAGATTTATTCCTGTATTGCTATGAATCTCAGTTTATGACCAAACTCAGTAAAGACACGTCATTGTTACATTTGGTTGATACATTCAACAATACCTTCCGTTATCTAGATGATATTTTTTCGTTAAATAATCCAGAGTTCTCTAAATATACTACCGAAATTTACCCAATAGAACTTACTTTAACTAAATCTAACATAAACAGCAGTAGTTGTCCTTTTCTGGACTTGGACATTTCAATCTCTAAAGGAAAACTATATACGAAAATTTACGACAAAAGAGACGATTTTTCATTCCCTATTGTTAATTTTCCTTTTTTAGACGGCGATGTTCCTTTGGCTCCATCATACGGTGTGTATATATCCCAACTCGTTCGTTATGCTCGTGTGTGTAGTGATGTCATAGATTTTAACGAACGTAATCAATGCATCACTAGTAAATTATTAAGTCAGGGATTTCGTTACCATAAATTACGTAAAACTTTTACTAAGTTCTTTCATAGATACAAAGATTTGATTAGTAAATTTGGCTGTACCTGTAGAAAACTGATTAAAAACGGTATTTCACATCCTAAATTTTACGGTAATATTGTACTTAAAGCGCGGAAATCACTATATGATCCGTGTAAACTCATCGAACCTTTAAATAAACTTATTAGTTCAGGTTATCTTACCAATGTTGTAATTAGATCTTTGAATATAGTTTACATTGGCACTAATATCGATTTTGTCATCAGCAAATTAAAACATAACTAAATTTGTATTCTTTTCAAACGGGATGTTTAAAGACACACCCACGTTCATTTTGATCTATAAAGAGGTTAAACTCCTAACTATCCTACTGTCTGTCGATACATTTATTTTTGGCATTGCACTAGTCATGTCTTCTTTGACTGTCCATGACGTTAAAATACTAAATCCCTGGGATGTGTTTTAGTTGATTTTAGTCTTTGATGCATGATTTTTATTATTAATTGTTTTGGCTTTTAACTAGCTGTCAGTAACTTCGAGTACTCTCAAATCGTACTTTCTTGTTTATTTGACCTGTTGATACTAATTGTAGTGCTTTTTTGTTATTTAATGTTATTCAGGGTTATATCTGGTCTATATACCAGCTTTGATAAGTGTTTGGTACTAATATAAATTTCCACTTCGTACTATGAACATCAAAATTATTTATTTTGTTAAAATATTTCCTTTCTATTGTAACTGTATACGTATACCTAACAACAAAATTATTTTATTTACCTGTGTTTAAAGTTATTGCAAATGGCTGATATTTTTGTTCGAGCATATTGTTTTTCTTAAATTGTTTAACATTTCATACCGATATAACATGTTACTTTTATTATTCTTCCTTAGTTTATTTATTTTGAATTTACATTGTATCATAGGTCAAATTTATTTGTTCAGTGTATGTTCAATGGTGTTAATATGTCCTTTGATTGAGTTAAGCTATTTCAGTTGATATTTTATAGTGTGTTTTCTATGTTGTGATGTTACACTATTGTTTCAGAAAAAGGGTGAAGGTTTGGTACCATTAAAACGTTTAAACCCGCTGCATTTGTTTGCACCTGTCCTAAGTCAGGAATCTGATATTCAGTAGTTGTCGTTTGTTGATGTGGTTCATAAGTGTTTCTCGTTTCTCATTTTTATATAGATTAGACCGTTGGTTTTCCCGTTTGAATGGTTTTACACTAGTAATTTTTGGGGCCCTTTATAGCTTACTGTTCGGTGTGAGCCTAGGCTCCGTGTTGAAGACCGTACTTTGACCTATAATGGTTTACATTTATAAATTTTGACTTGGATGGAGAGTTGTCTCATTGGCACTCATACCACATCTTCTTATATCTATTGTGAGCGCTCAACCCTCCCTAACCTGGGATAGTGGTGTAACAGTACAACATAAGAACACACTATAAAAATCAGTTGAAAAGGCTTAACTCATCAGATGGATACAAATAGAAATACATCTAACAAAACACAGAGTGGACGTGGACGGGTACTTATACATTCCCACAACAAAAAGATACTAAGTGTAGATCTGAGAGTACTCGCAGTTACTGACAGCTAGTTCAAAGCAAATAACAACTGATAAAAAAATCATGTATCTAAGGCTAAAATATCAATCAGTACACATCCAATATCCAATGGATTTAGTGAAAAGACGTCATTAACAGTCAGAGAAAACATGACCTTGTGCAATGCCAAACTATAGGTATCGATAGATTGTAGTACCGTGAAAGTACATATGTGTAACATTTAGTATGGTTTTAATTTAGTGATAACAAAATCAAGATTTATACTAATAAAACAATATTCAAAGATTTAATTACAGATGATGATGGAGTTTTAACGACCTTGACTAGCTATACAGCCCTCGCACGGTCGGCCCTGGCTTGCGCCTTTTGGGCATTTAAATAATTTGTTTTACCATAAGGTAATTGAAATAATTTGAGTGATAAATATAAAAAACCTAATATGAATAAAAAGTAAAATGAGCAAAAATTATAAGTATAGAATAATAAATAAATAAATAAATTGATGAATAAATGAATAAAACAGAACTTAAATAAAATAAAAGAATATAAAATGAGAATTTTAATATAAAACCAAAGAAAATAAAAATAAAAAGTAAATAAATAAAAAAAAAAAAATGGAGCCACCAAAAGTAGGACTAGGCACAGCAAACGGCAGTGAGCGGCAGCAACGTTGTCCTGGTACACCAGCAGCCAAGTAAACAGCGGATAAATTTGTTATGCCTAAATATGTGTATGTGAATTTTGCAAAAATAATTAGTAAAAGGTTTTGTATGTACAAAAAAAGATAAGTAAATAAAAGAAAATAAAATAAATAAAAAACCAAAGGGTGTATGTATAATTTTGACTGCTTTGTGCTAGCCTACTTATATTGAGGACTTTATAGTGCTAGTACACTGGAACGCTGTCCGCAGGAAGACAAACGCCCCACGCTAATTAAAACTGGGTTAGCGCAAACCAGATCTTGCGAAGTACCATTTTTAAGTCTTTGATTTGACTTGCGGCTTTAATAAATGAATGGTAGAATAAAATTAAAAAGAAAGTCCAAAAAGTTAAACACAAAAATAATTTAAATATTTTTGGGAGCCGCTAATTTGGAAAAAAAAAAGCCAATGATGTGAGCGATTTTTAGTTCTTTGTTCAGTTAGCACATTCTAGTATTTTAGATTTTTATTACTTTAATAATATGAGAAAAAGTCCTACCTACTTGTACCTATAAAGAAACATATGTCCTTAAACTTACCTATACGATACACACTTCACCGCGATGAAATATGTATCGTCGCATTTTATATGCTATATTGACACCAAGCACCTTGGGCTACGGATGAAACTATATAACACGGCAACTACAATTTATTTAATGAACAACTTTGACAGTAGCCGAAACAAAAGTACCTATTGAACCCTTATCCGAAATTAGCCCTTATACTAATTCGATACACACTTCACCGAGGGGGCTTACGATGAAATATGTATCGTCGCATTTTATATGCTATATTGACACCAAGCACCTACGGATACGGATGAACCAATATAACACGCCTATTACAAATTCATTCAATGAAAGTTTTGAAGAAAGTCCGAAATGATATTTTATTTCAACTTAATAAGAATTTTTCCTTAAATGGTACGTGATTTAGTTTATGTAACCTTATGGTAGTCTATGTCTGTAATGTACTGTATCAAACATGACCAGATATATTGTTGATTTTCTTTGGAGGGTCTAGTAATATTTTTACATTGAGGTTTTGAGGAGTGACCTTATTTAAGTTTATTTGTAGTTTTGTCTAGCTTTGGCGTGTTTACTACAGTCAATCAGCACGTGTTATATATCCTCTTTGATGCCACATGTGTTGCACGTTGGTGATACATTTCGGATGTATTGGCCTAGTTGACCTGGTAATAAAGTAGTACCCAGTCTAAGCCTAGTTATTGTTTTGTGTGGTAACGGTTACCTTTATAGAATATAGGTTTTTGTTAACTGTAGTATTTACAGAACGACTCCATGGGTATCCTGAGTTGTCCCACCTAGCTTGCCATTTTTTTCTTATATAATGCTGTTGTTATTGCTATGAATTCGTTTGCACTAAGACTAATGTTAAGATCGATTTTATCTTTAGTTAGAAATGCTAGTTTTGCTAGTTTGTCAACCTGTTCTTTACCTTAGATACCAACATGCGCTGGTATCCATTCTATGGTGACTTCAATATTTTTCTGTTTGAGTCGGCAAGCTAGTAATTGTATCGGTTCTAAGATGTCGGGTCTACTTGATGTATCATTTTGAATAGATTGGATAGCGCTATACGAGTCAGTGAGTTTAACTACTTTTTGTCCTGACTGTTGATTGAAAAATAACCACTTTAATGATTGATAGATAGCCGTCATCTCTATAGTGTACACTGAAAGATTGTCAGACGTGCGTTTATAACTTGCAATCAACTTTGATGGTATAAGAAAGGTGTATCCAGTTTTACCCGAGGCTGGGTCTTTGAATGATTTTATAAGCATTGTCAATGTACTCTAACGCTTTTGACTTGATGATGGAAGTGTTTAACGACCTTGACTGACTTAACAGCCCTCACACGGTAGGTTCGGTGCCCGAAGGTGTTTGGTGAGCACTTAAATGTTTTTGTTGTTGTCAATCTGGAACAAGGCAGCCATTTTGGTTCTGCTGGACTGATTTGGTTTTTTACTATTGTTGTTTGGTTGCAGTCTACTTCCTTCACAACGGCTGCTTTCAGGGCCAGGTTGGTCAGCTTGGCAGCCCGCTAACCACGATGATGAAGTACTGGTCGATGGGTCTCGGACATAGTAATAACGATGACAGGAAGCTTTATCAGGACCAAAGTCGTAAGTAAACAGTGAAATGGTGGTCCATTATCCAACACCTATGATACAGACCCTCGGTCGTCAGTCGGCATACTTTGTCCCCACAATGGGTGTTACGGACCATATGCTAACGCGGGTATTTACGCAAAACAACAAGTTTATGAACGTACTGTACAGCGTTGGATTGGTTTCTGTCATCGAGAATAGTATGTCGTTGATCCATCTATCAGTAAACCAATATCGTAGATAGCTGGTAAAGAGGAGCTGACCCAGCACGTCCTTTCAGTTGTTTGTTTGTTTTGTTTGTTTTTATTTGTTTTGTTTAGGGTTTCTTTTCCTCAAGAAAATGAAAACAACGTCCTTTCAGTTGTTATGACTGAGGCGTGACTGGCTTTTGACTGCACGATAATATGTAACCTTTAGAATAAGTTTATGTGAGCATAAAGCATGTGCTAAAGTGTTATTTTTTTGCTAATTAACATGGTAGAGCTAATAAAAGTGGTAAAACAAATATTGCGCTTGATGAAAACTTAATTCAAACATTTATTACCCAAAATAAATCAATTCAGACAATGAGTATTGGTTGACAAAAATTGTTTCTATAAAACGTCGAAAGGGGAAATAACGCTGTATATCAAAAATATGAATAAGCGTGAGTAATAGCTAGTTTACGAAAACTAAAAGCAGTCGACAAATAAAAATATATATAAAACTATAATATAGGGAAACTAGATTTAAAACATACATGCTTGCTTTTAACCAAAATTCCTGACCCGTTATAGTGATATATTGCTACACGACAAAACGTGTTTACGATAAATAATTACTTATTATTTTAACCTACACATGTAGAAATTATGCAAGAAAAACATCTTAATAATCAAACCTTATCCTTGCGAACATGATCTTAATTCTTGTGAAGTATGAACAAGCGATAAGTAAAACTATCATTTCCAACATGTGAGCGTAAAACAAAATTATATTACGCGTTTAAAAATATCCTTGAGTACAGAAATTTTGGGAAGAAATAAATGAACCTTTGTTTTCTAAAACATATTTACATTTATTTACACTTATAAAAAACAATTTGATCTGAAATTGTGAACTAAGTTTTGCAAGACTTCTATAAATTATATAGCTTCAAATTTAAAAAGTAAAATAAAACCTAACGAAAAGGAAAGTATGCTAGATACACTTACTGGAAATGTGAAGATATGATTGAAGCTTTAAATTTTCTCCTGGACAACATATATGTACGTTTCGACGATAAAGTGTATCGACAGGTAGTAGGTATTCCTATGGGCACTAACTGCGCCCCTTTAATAGCAGATTTATTCCTGTATTGCTATGAATCTCAGTTTATGACCAAACTCAGTAAAGACACGTCATTGTTACATTTGGTTGATACATTCAACAATACCTTCCGTTATCTAGATGATATTTTTTCGTTAAATAATCCAGAGTTCTCTAAATATACTACCGAAATTTACCCAATAGAACTTACTTTAACTAAATCTAACATAAACAGCAGTAGTTGTCCTTTTCTGGACTTGGACATTTCAATCTCTAAAGGAAAACTATATACGAAAATTTACGACAAAAGAGACGATTTTTCATTCCCTATTGTTAATTTTCCTTTTTTAGACGGCGATGTTCCTTTGGCTCCATCATACGGTGTGTATATATCCCAACTCGTTCGTTATGCTCGTGTGTGTAGTGATGTCATAGATTTTAACGAACGTAATCAATGCATCACTAGTAAATTATTAAGTCAGGGATTTCGTTACCATAAATTACGTAAAACTTTTACTAAGTTCTTTCATAGATACAAAGATTTGATTAGTAAATTTGGCTGTACCTGTAGAAAACTGATTAAAAACGGTATTTCACATCCTAAATTTTACGGTAATATTGTACTTAAAGCGCGGAAATCACTATATGATCCGTGTAAACTCATCGAACCTTTAAATAAACTTATTAGTTCAGGTTATCTTACCAATGTTGTAATTAGATCTTTGAATATAGTTTACATTGGCACTAATATCGATTTTGTCATCAGCAAATTAAAACATAACTAAATTTATATTCTTTTCAAACGGGATGTTTAAAGACACACCCACGTTCATTTTGATCTATAAAGAGGTTAAACTCCTAACTATCCTACTGTCTGTCGATACATTTATTTTTGGCATTGCACTAGTCATGTCTTCTTTGACTGTCCATGACGTTAAAATACTAAATCCCTGGGATGTGTTTTAGTTGATTTTAGTCTTTGATGCATGATTTTTATTATTAATTGTTTTGGCTTTTAACTAGCTGTCAGTAACTTCGAGTACTCTCAAATCGTACTTTCTTGTTTATTTGACCTGTTGATACTAATTGTAGTGCTTTTTGTTATTTAATGTTATTCAGGGTTATATCTGGTCTATATACCAGCTTTGATAAGTGTTTGGTACTAATATAAATTTCCACTTCGTACTATGAACATCAAAATTATTTATTTTGTTAAAATATTTCCTTTCTCTATTGTAACTGTATACGTATACCTAACAACAAAATTATTTTATTTACCTGTGTTTAAAGTTATTGCAAATGGCTGATATTTTTGTTCGAGCATATTGTTTTTCTTAAATTGTTTAACATTTCATACCGATATAGCATGTTACTTTTATTATTCTTCCCTTAGTTTATTTATTTTGAATTTACATTGTATCATAGGTCAAATTTATTTGTTCAGTGTATGTTCAATGGTGTTAATATGTCCTTTGATTGAGTTAAGCTATTTCAGTTGATATTTTATAGTGTGTTTTTCTATGTTGTGATGTTACACTATTGTTTCAGAAAAAGGGTGAAGGTTTGGTACCATTAAAACGTTTAAACCCGCTGCATTTGTTTGCACCTGTCCTAAGTCAGGAATCTGATATTCAGTAGTTGTCGTTTGTTGATGTGGTTCATAAGTGTTTCTCGTTTCTCATTTTATATAGATTAGACCGTTGGTTTTCCCGTTTGAATGGTTTTACACTAGTAATTTTGGGGCCCTTTATAGCTTACTGTTCGGTGTGAGCCTAGGCTCCGTGTTGAAGACCGTACTTTGACCTATAATGGTTTACATTTATAAATTTTGACTTGGATGGAGAGTTGTCTCATTGGCACTCATACCACATCTTCTTATATCTATTGTGAGCGCTCAACCTCCCTAACCTGGGATAGTGGTGTAACAGTACAACATAAGAACACACTATAAAAATCAGTTGAAAAAGGCTTAACTCATCAGATGGATACAAATAGAAATACATCTAACAAAAACACAGAGTGGACGTGGACGGGTACTTATACATTCCCACAACAAAAGACACTAAGTGTAGATCTGAGAGTACTCGCAGTTACTGACAGCTAGTTCAAAGCAAATAACAACTGATAAAAAATCATGTATCTAAGGCTAAAATATCAATCAGTACACATCCAATATCCAATGGATTTAGTGAAAAGACGTCATTAACAGTCAGAGAAAAACATGACCTTGTGCAATGCCAAACTATAGGTATCGATAGATTGTAGTACCGTGAAAGTACATATGTGTAACATTTAGTATGGTTTTAATTTAGTGATAACAAAATCAAGATTTATACTAATAAAACAATATTCAAAGATTTAATTACAGATGATGATGGAGTTTTAACGACCTTGACTAGCTATACAGCCCTCGCACGGTCGGCCCTGGCTTGCGCCTTTTGGGCATTTAAATAATTTGTTTTACCATAAGGTAATTGAAATAATTTGAGTGATAAATATAAAAAACCTAATATGAATAAAAAGTAAAATGAGCAAAATTATAAGTATAGAATAATAAATAAATAAATAAATTGATGAATAAATGAATAAAACAGAACTTAAATAAAATAAAAGAATATAAAATGAGAATTTTAATATAAAACCAAAGAAAATAAAAATAAAAAGTAAATAAATAAAAAGAAAAAAATGGAGCCACCAAAAGTAGGAATAGGAGGAAAGCTAGGCACAGCAAACGGCAGTGAGCGGCAGCAACGTTGTCCTGGTACACCAGCAGCCAAGTAAACAGCGGATAAATTTGTTATGCCTAAATTTGTGTATGTGAATTTTGCAAAAATAATTAGTAAAAGGTTTTGTATGTACAAAAAAGATAAGTAAATAAAAGAAAGTAAAATGAACAAAAACCAAAGGGTGTATGTATAATTTTGACTGCTTTGTGCTAGCCTACTTATATTGAGGACTTTATAGTGCTAGTACACTGGAACGCTGTCCGCAGGAAGACAAACGCCCACGCTAATTAAAACTGGGTTAGCGCAAACCAGATCTTGCGAACTACCATTTTTAAGTCTTTGATTTGACTTGCGGCTTTAATAAATGAATGGTAGAATAAAATTAAAAAGAAAGTCCAAAAGTTAAACACAAAAGTAATTTAAATATTTTTGGGAGCCGCTAATTTGGAAAAGAAAAAGCCAATGATGTGAGCGATTTTGGTTCTTTGTTCAGTTAGCACATTCTAGTATTTTAGATTTTTATTACTTTAATAATGTGAGAAAAGTCCTACCTACTTGTACCTATAAAGAAGCATATGTCCTTAAACTTACCGATACGATACACACTTCACCGCGATGAAATGAGTATCGTCGCATTTTATATGCTTTATTGACACCAAGCACTTAGGGCTACGGATGAACCAATATAACACGCCTACTACTATTTTATTTAATGTACAATTTTGACAGAAGCCGAAACAAAAGTACCCATGGAACCCTTATCTGAAATTAGCCCTTAAACCGATTCGATACACACTTCACCGCGGGGGCTTACGATGAAATATGTATCGTCGCATTTTATATGCTATATTGACACCAAGCACCTAGGGCTACGGATGAACCAATATAACACGCCTATTAAAAATTGATTTAAAGTATGTTTTAGAGAAAGTCCGAAATGATATTTTATATTAACCCTTATAAGAATTTGCCCTTAAGTGGTACCGTATTTTGTTTATATAACCTTATGGTAGTCTATGTCTGTAATGTTCTGTATTAAACATGACCAGATATATTGTTGATTTTCTTTTGGAGGGTCTAGTAATATTTTTACATTGAGGTTTTGAGGAGTGACCTTATTTAAGTTTATTTGTAGTTTTGTCTAGCTTTGGCGTGTTTACTACAGTCAATCAGCACGTGTTATATATCCTCTTTGATGCCACATGTGTTGCACATTGGTGATACATTTCGGATGACATTTTGACATAGTAATAAAGTGGTACCCAGCCTAAGCCTAGTTATTGTTTTTGTGTGGTAACGGTTACCTTTATAGAATATAGATTTTTTGTTAACTGTAGTATTTACAGAACGACTCCACGGGTATCCTGAGTTGTCCCACCTAGTTTGCAATTTTTCTTATATAATGCTGTTGTTATTGCTATAAATTCGTTTGCACTAAGACTAATGTTAAGATCGATTTTATCTTTAGTTATAAATGCTAGTTTTGCTAGTTTGTCAACCTGTTCTTTACCTTAGATACCAACATGCGCTGGTATCCATTCTATGGTGACTTCAATATTTTTCTGTTTGAGTCGGCAAGCTAGTAATTGTATCGGTTCTAAGATGTCGGGTCTACTTGATGTATCATTTTGAATAGATTGGATAGTGCTATACGAGTCAGTAAGTATAACTACTTTTGTCCTGACTGTTAATTGAAAATAACCACTTTAATGATTGATAGATAGCCGTCATCTCTGTAGTGTACACTGAAAGATTGTCAGACGTGCGTTTATAACTTGCAATCAACTTTGATGGTATAAGAAAGGCGTATCCAGTTTTACCCGAGGCTGGGTCTTTTGAATGATTTTATAAGCATTGTCAATGTACTCTAACGCTTTTGACTTGATGATGGAAGTGTTTAACGACCTTGACTGGCTTTACAGCCCTCGCACGGTCGGCTCGGTGCCCGAAGGTGTTTAGTGAGCATTTGAATGTTTTGTTGTTGTCAAGCTGGAACAAGGCGGCCATTTTGGTTTTGCTGGATTGATTTGGTTTTAACTATTGGTGTTTGGTTGCAGTCTACTTCCTTCACAACGGCTGCTTTCAGGGCCAGGTTGGTCAGCTTGGCAGCCCGCCAACCATGATGATGAAGTACTGGTCGATGGGTCTCGGACATAGTAATAACAATGACAGGAAGCTTTATCAGGACCAAAGTCGTAAGTAGACAGTGAAATGGCGGTCCATTATCCAACACCTACGATACAGACCCTCGGACGTCAGTCGGCATACTTTGTCCCCACAATGGGTGTTACGGACCATATGCTAACGCGGGTATTTACGCAAAACAACAAGTTTATGAACGTACTGTACAGCGTTGGATTGGTTTCTGTCATCGAGAATAGTATGTCGTTGATCCATCTATCAGTAAACCAATATCGTAGATAGCTGGTAAAGAGGAGCTGACCCAGCACGTCCTTTCAGTTGTTTGTTTGTTTTGTTTGTTTTTATTTGTTTTGTTTAGGGTTTCTTTTCCTCAAGAAAATGAAAACAACGTCCTTTCAGTTGTTATGACTGAGGCGTGACTGGCTTTTGACTGAACGATAATATGTAACCTTTTAGAATAAGTTTATGTGAGCATAAAGCATGTGCTAAAGTGTTATTTTTTTGCTAATTAACATGGTAGAGCTAATAAAAGTGGTAAAACAAATATTGCGCTTGATGAAAACTTAATTCAAACATTTATTACCCAAAATAAATCAATTCAGACAATGAGTATTGGTTGACAAAAATTGTTTCTATAAAACGTCGAAAAGGGGAAATAACGCTGTATATCAAAAATATGAATAAGCGTGAGTAATAGCTAGTTTACGAAAACTAAAAGCAGTCGACAAATAAAATATATATAAAACTATAATATAGGGAAACTAGATTTAAAACATACATGCTTGCTTTTAACCAAAATTCCTGACCCGTTATAGTGATATATTGCTACACGACAAAACGTGTTTACGATAAATAATTACTTATTATTTTAACCTACACATGTAGAAATTATGCAAGAAAAACATCTTAATAATCAAACCTTATCCTTGCGAACATGATCTTAATTCTTGTGAAGTATGAACAAGCGATAAGTAAAACTATCATTTCCAACATGTGAGCGTAAAACAAAATTATATTACGCGTTTAAAAATATCCTTGAGTACAGAAATTTTGGGAAGAAATAAATGAACCTTTGTTTTCTAAAACATATTTACATTTATTTACACTTATAAAAAACAATTTGATCTGAAATTGTGAACTAAGTTTTGCAAGACTTCTATAAATTATATAGCTTCAAATTTAAAAGTAAAATAAAACCTAACGAAGTTTTACGATTCTCTAGAATAATTTATGCGAGAAAACTTAAACAAAAACCATGATACGAAGTATATTAACCTAGAATAAATAAAATACTTTACTCACCTGAGAACAGTAATAAATAAAACTGAAATTGTTTTAAGGTCTTCTTCCTTAAAACGCATATAAAAGTGCCACTTTTGAGGCCGAAATTTACTTCTACAATTACTCGTTACTGTTTCAGGTTCGACCAATCAAATTTGATAAACAACCAAACCACCTTAGTTACACTGATATTTTGGGGTAAAAGGGTGTGGCAAAGAACTTTAAAACTTTAACTAAACTGAACAAAACCCTTAATTAATCCGGTAACCTAGACATATGTTGTTTAATGTTCCGGACCATATGAGTATTTGGACCATACGCGTATGGTCATGACCATATCCGTATATACTCATATGGACCGACGGTGTCTTCCGATTGTTCCACTTTTTTGAAATTACAGGTAAACAAGTAAAAAAATAGAAATTTTGAGGGACAATCGGGAATATGTTTGTGGAACAATTAGGAAGTTCAAATGTGGAACAATCGGGAATTGTTTTGATAGTGATTAAATTGTTTTTATAGTGAATGAAATAATGAATGATTTTGAATGAATGAACGATTTTATTCTCATAAACTAATGACATAGTTATAGAGACAATATGTATATACAACAATATAATGTACGGTGCATGTGTGAAAGAATGATATACATTAACCAGGAGGAGATACTTTTACATTAACAACATCAATATATCGACATATTTTTTTCTTAAACTGTAATATTACTTGAGGAAAATAGTTTACAAAATTTTAAGGTGTTTGCTTTTTCCAACAAAATTGCGGTTAATAATTTTTCTTTCATTGTCGAAAGATTTGCAAGACAAAATATAATGATACTCGTCACCGATTTCAGCCGAACCACAGTGACGACACAATCTATCATTTCTTGACATATTATGCCATCTCCCTGTCTCGACTGGTAAACGGTGGCTACCACATCTAAATTTACATTCTTTTCGATGTAAAAGGCGACACCAAAATTTGATCTGGCAAAATTCTGGACATCAGCTTCTTAATCGATGAAGAAAGTTGTTAGGTTCAGGTGAATCTGCAAGAAGTCTTCAGTTGTGAAAAGAGTCTTGTGTAAAAGTGCAAAGACTAGTGGAAACATCTCTCCATCAACAATTGCGTGTTGAGTGTAAAGTGTAAATGAGTTTATACTTTTTAATTGCATGCATTTTGTTTAATTATCTTAAAACTTTAAAAAGTTTACTTAAAATTACGTTATTGGTATTTGTTTTATAAATAAACCTATCATTATAGATATATATTATATTATCACACATTTTGTACTAATATGTACGTTTGTTGCATGGCCAATAATAGCCGAAAGTCAAGGTTGGTTATTTGCCCTTAGGGCCAATATCGATATTAGCCCTCGAAATCCATATCGAGCCCTCGAATTTGACTTCCGGTAACCTGTCAATCAAAACTATTTGTAAACAAGATGTCATCTGAAGCAGCTAGACGATCAGGAGAGATTTCTCAGTATCAAATGACGATACAAGTAAATTCATACAAGAAATGAAAATGAGAACACAATGAAAAACAATGAAGTCTGTAATTAATAGAAAGTTATGAATCTACTGTAGCAGAAAAAATGTAAAATCAACAGTGGAAATAGTTAATTTGTCCGCCATTACTGGATTTCACAAAGTTCCTGTAAAATTTTGACGTCATAATAGAAAATATATGACGCCACAATGGAAAAGTGATAGTTGTATGACATCGAAAGTTCAAGCGGAACAGATTTCCAAATAGCGATAAGGTGTATTCTTCCTCAGCATTAATCGGAAATGTAACACTTAATATTTATAACTCTGAGAAATAATATGTTTATTGTTAATTATTTGTTAAACTTTTCACAAAACTTTGTTTACTCACTGTGATACGAATTTTGTTAACTCACTGTGATACATTTTTTTGATTTTTTTCTTCAAATGATTTTTGAATTTTTGTTGAAAATATTAAACATAATTTGATATATGCTTTCTTTTTCTCCAGTTTGAAAATATAGATAAATAGATTATTAAATGTTATTTTCCATATTGGCCGTGGTACATGTATTAGCTCACGACCCATATCAAGCCCTCGGGCCAAAGCCCACTGGCTTGATATGGGAGTCTAGGGCTGATACCAGGGCCAATATGGAAAATGCCATGTAATAATCTATAATTATCTTATCAAAAGTGCATTAATCTGATGATTTAAAAATACATATCATAGTTTATGCATTTATAAAATTGATATTAAATAATAGTTTGAACATGCAATAATCAATTCTTGTTTATTTAGTAAAACAAACAACAGTTACTCTAGAAAATGAAAGGATATGGAGTAAATGTACATGGGACAAAATCGCACACAATACATAGAAAACATAGAAAATTATCAATGAACAGGGCTTTTATTCCTGTTCTTCATCTTGACAGTTGATGTAGGGTCTTCAACAACGAGGTCAAGACGGCCCCTAGCGTCGACTTAAGCGGTACTATTGATAAAAATAAAGTAATTTTGAAAGACTTTTATTTAATAACATTTTACTTCATAAAATAATGTGGGAAAATCAGAACTTTTCATGTGGGACAATCAGAACTCTAAAATTTTAAAAGTTTGACAATCGGAATAACCGGTCCGACCATACGCGTATGGTCCGGGTATTTTATACGATGAACGTTACATTAGGTATGAACCATCAAGGTGTCATAAATTAACAGTTTCTAAAATGAAATTGTGACTTATTTAATCAAGTGGTAATCATTGTTACATGTTTGGGGCATTGCACCTTTTTTTCTTTTTTCCTTTATTTTCAAAGTTTGATTTTTAATTTGTTTGTAGTAAATTAAAATCATTTCAATTTTCTTTTAGTCATTTTATGATTTAATGTGTTCATGTTCCTATTCATATGAATTTTAGTAGTTTATACCTGTATATTCGTATGTGGAAAATAAGAATATAGGGGCAGCACGTAAAATTTACTGTTATTGTAAGATCGTATGAATAGGAGCAAGAACATACCATTTAAGTGAAAATAAGTAAAAGTTAGAAGAATTAAAAATAAAATAATCGAAACACTGGAGAAAGAATAAAAATCGATTCACCAAAGCCGGTGGTTTCACTTACGGACGAAAAAGTCGACAAGATAAAGGCGCTTTAAATTGACTCTAGAGAAAGCAAGATAACAGATACACCCAGATTCAGACAACATGTCAACGATTACGAGTTTCAGTAAGTAACTTGTGCCGATTTTGCGTCGGAGAACGACCTGTGTGTCCCTGCGAAGGAAGTTAGAATTTATTCGAAAATACCTATATGGTCTAAATACTCATATGGTCCGGCCCGTTAATAACCAAACGAGTATATACTCATATGGTCCGACCATACGCGTATGGTCGGACCATACGAGTATACGCATATGGTCATGACCATACGCGTATGGTCCAAATACTCATATGGTCCGGAACATTTACACAACAACTTGCTATCTCAAACGGTACAATAGACTTGATTAAAATACATGTGCTATCGTGTCAACTTGGCTTGGAGCTAAAATCAGTCAACACATAGTTTGTAGAATATAAGTTAATTATGTAATATATTGATAAGAATTCTACTTTACATAGAGAAAATATGAAGTGACAAGTTCCTAAATAAATAACTGCTAAAAATCCTATTTCTCAAGTGAATTATATGAGAATATTTCATAATTAACTTTAAGAATTTTAACTAAATAAAATCGAACATAATTTAGAAAACACAATTTAAATATGAAAGCAGACTTTAGGCACCAAGGCTCCGTGTTGAAGGCCGTACTTTGACCTATAATTGTTAACTTTTATACATTGTGACCTGGATGGAGAGTTGTCTCATGCATTGGCACTCAAACCACATCTTCTTATTTATATTTAGGTATTTCTTGTTATTTTTGTTGAAAATAAATTTTCACAAAATGTTTATTAAGGTCCAAATTGAGTCGAAATCAGTTGAAATAGGGAGGAGTTGTCATAGAGTCAATTTGGACCTTAATAAACATTTTGTGAAAATTTAATTTAGTAAATAAACCTGTCTGTGAGTACATTTGGAATTTCTTTTGCGATACAGGTAGTAAACAAGTAATGATAAAATATAAGTACTAAACAACTTAGCACAACAGAAGCATGAGGTTATGTGAATTCTGATGCCATAATTTTTCCAAGGCAGAAATATCATTGGTTGTAGGTGTTTCAGTGACTTTGTGGTAAATGAAAGAGGGCATGTTGTCTGATTTTGTTTTACAACTTCTTGTAATACTAAAATGGCAGTTGCCATTTGACGAAATTTCAAAAACATGAAAATGAAAAACAAAATGGCGTTTAAATCAGGCCATTCAGACTGTAATTTGATTTGACCATATAACAATGGTTCTGTTAAAGATTTGAATATAAGGAATCATTTCTTGCTGAAGCAGACATTTTCTTTAAACTTAAATGTGCTTCTTGGTCCGCAGCTAAAATATTCGACATATCATGAGAATTAAATTTGAAATCTTACATAGTCATACTGAATTGATTTGAAAATTATTAATCAGGGTTTTGACCCAAATTTTAACTGTTTTCTAAACATAAGAGTGCAATCATTCATACATTAAGTCATAAAGACACATATAACTGTTTTGATAATTTATGAAGGCTTGTGAAAATGCCTGTTTTAAAAGATTTAATGTTGAAATGTTATGACACAAAATCAATTTTCCAAAGCCAAAATTACTTTTTATTCAGCAGTGTCTTAAAATTGCCAGACTCCTACTTTTTGTTTCACATAGATCACTTTTCTCTGCAAGGAATATAAGATATATCTATTGTGGCAGAAATTACGAAAAAAAAAAAAAAACAAAGAAACCGATCGTTTTAGTGCATATATAGAATTTTGTATTATTTAACCCTCAGAACACAGGCAAGGCGAAGATGACAGTTATATTGAGATAACTTGTGCTGGTCCGGAAGTTACGACACCACTAGATACTTTAACACAACCTCGTACAACTCTTAACGATGTTACAACTTCCGAACATATTACACCGATGTTGCCATCTTCTACGGCTATGATTGATACATCACCAATACATGAAAAAACTGATTCTGATGGCAAGTTATAACTTAATATCTATATCTTCTTGGCCTGTAGTTTTTATCATATTCAATTCCATTGTGACAACAATGGACCATTGATAATTTGAAACTTCCATACCATTGACGTTTTATCGTTTGGGGATCTTTTAACTTAATATTAAAATAAAGATGAAAGATATCAAACGGCAATACAAGAGGAATGAGAAAATATGCTAACAACTAACCACAAAACGTTCAAAACAAATCTGAAGAAATCGCACTAAAACCGGGAAGAACACAAATGGCCCGTTTTGTCCTAAAGTTTATAAAATAGGTTGGCCTGTTATGATTGCCATTGAGAAAACAATCCATTAGACTAAAAAGAAGCGGTCCTTCAATGATGAGCAAAACCCAAACCGTGTAGTCAGCTATAAATAGCCCTCGAAATGACAGTATATGAAATAATTCTGACACAAGAACCAATAGCCGGATTTGTGACGAAATGAATAAGCGAAAAACAAATATCATGACCGACAGAAATCACTGAATAACAGGCTCCTAGGAGCCTTCGGAAAACCACATATAAAATATGCCGTGATTAAAATGTGAGCGCTCAAACATACCTTAACCTTGGACATTGGCGTAACATAACTTCATAGGAACTATACAAATTCGTTGAAAATATTTTGATTCATCAGATCGGAACGAAGCAAAACATAAAAACCAGCAGCTTACATAAAGACAAACGCGACATAACGTGCTAACTTAAAAGTACTTGCAGTTACTGAAAGCTAGCTCATCACCAATAACAACTAACAAATACATCATGTTTCCAAGACAAAAGTATCACTCAATACACATCCAACGAATTTAATGTGAAAACCTCATAAACAGTCTTAGAAAAGCATGGTCTTGTGCAAAGCTAAAATATGAATGCATAATATCAACAAAAATCAACGACATTCTGACTAAGGATAGGCACATACAGGTAGAAAATGTTTATAAGTGTTTGTAATCTACTCTTCAATAACCGTGGACCATGGTATAAAAGCACAACATAACAGCACATTGCAAACATCAGTTGGGAAGGGCTTACCCCATCAGATGAAAAAAAAAAAAAAAAAAAAAAAAAATGAAATTGGTCTTTGTAATAGCTTTCAGTAACTGATAGTACTCTTCGATCCGCACGTTGTGTCTCTTGTCTTTTCGTTAATTGTTTTACAGTTTGGTCTTTTATTGTGCTGTTACACTATTGTCCCAGGTTAGGTGGCGGATTATGCACTCACAAAATGTGTTACATCGCCATGTTCTATGTTCCTGTCCAAAGTATTTGTTTCTTGTTTATTATGTTTAGCAAAATTTAGGCCGTTTTCTCCTTTGAGGTGTGTCATATTCTGTAATGCCGGGGTCTTTTAATAGCTTATTATATAATATGTTTTTCCCTCATTTTTGAAGGCCGGACTTTGACTTTTAATAGTTTACATTCCTTTGTTCACTGTTGGATAGTTGTCTCATGGGCAATCACAACACATCTCCTTATTTCTATAATATGTTCTATTTATATTTTATTTGTTTCGATTGCGAAATAAGACACGTTGTCTCGTCCTGATGAATTTTCATCAATAAAATGATTATGTGCGTTTTAGAAAGGACAATCATAGCACGATACCGGGTTGAACATTAAAGTGCTACATCATAATTAAATGATCTAATATTTTTTTATCAATTCAGTCTTTTAGGGAGGTTTGAAATCTCACAAAACATGTTTAACCCGCCGCATTTTGCGCCTGTCCCAAGTCAGAAGCCTCTAGCCTTTGTTAGTTTTGTATGTTTTTAAATTTTAGTTCATTTATATGTTTTGGAGTTTAGTGTGTCGTCCATTTTCATTAAACTAGTACACATTTTTGTTTAGGGGCCAGCTGAAGCCCGCCTCTGGGTGCGGGATTTTCTCGCTGTGTTGAAGACCCATTGGTTGCCTTCGGCTGTTTTTGCTCTTTGGTCGGGTTGTTGTCTCTTTGACACATACCCCATTTCCATTCTCAATTTTATTTTGATATTTTTCAGGTGACAATACTCTTAACATAGTTCTCGGAACAGTTAGTGGGCTTATTATCTGTGTATCAGTACTAGTTGTGATTTTTTATACAAAAGGTAAGTGTACTTTTAACACTGGATTAGTTAATATCTTTTCAGTAAATACGTTCATCAGGAGTTTGAACTGTTTAAATTTTTAAATAGTGGATAGGTGCCTGTTGGCTATCATACCAAATCTCCTTATCTTAAGGAAGATAAACACTCATGAACACATAAGTTTTGGTTTTGTTTAGGCGGTACTTAAGTCCCTGATTTCATGACAATAATACTATTTGAATGGTGTTTTTGTATCGATATTACTGAAAGACAAAGTTACTCTACATCAAAGCTGAATAATCTTTAGTTTACATACAAAACGTTACTCTAAAATTACGAGTTTTGATTTTTCTTTTCATTTCAGACAACTATCTATAAAGGCGGCTGCTCCAGTTGATAACAGAAACATGCAGTACGACAGCCTTTCTGAGTCAAGAAATACATTAAACTACAGTACACTGAACAGAACATCAGAAGAAATAGATGAACAGCAATATGAAATAGTGAACTCAAATTTTATTTGAATTGAAAATACAGATCTGTTAATGTCAAAAGTAATTGACCTATTAATAAGTGATTTTAAGAAGAAAAGTTGCAACACCTCCTGGTTCAATTTGTCAATTTTCTGATTTGTCAAAATTCAAGGGTAAAATATATTTGTCATTATAGATTACCATTAAACTTTCAACATTGTATGCAATGCACATCAGTTCATTTTTCCATTTTAATCAAAAGTGTTAAAACGTCAAAACAGAATAGATTCAGATATACTTAATTAAGGTTTTATTTTACATAAATACAGGGCCTTACTTAAAATTCACACAGTCATAATATGATCAACTTACAAAAATAAAATAATATTTGTCTACTGATAATTACTTGAGTGACAGAATTCAGTCACCTGATTGCATCTTTATATCACCAAAATTTATCAGTATAATAGAAAGTAAACATATATTCAGATATATATTCTGCAAATTTAAAACTATCTATCAAATACATTTGTGCTACTTAAATAAAACCCAAACAGCCAAATGACATAACACTTTATCCTGTTCATAAAATTTATTTTCACAAAAGTTGACTGAATTCAGTCACACACACATCATTAGATAGAAGCTGCTAAATTTACAGAAACATCTCCATGAGAATAATTATAAAATGTAATAATTATGCATCAATTTTTACAAAATACAGAATAAGCATGCAAATGGCTTCTAATATGTGGAGAAATAAAACAAAACATCAGTTATTCGAATTTTATGGATGTGTTGTTAAGCAGAATCTTGCTAGCTCTGCATATTTGACAAATCAGAATAGTGACAAAATGAATCAGAAGGTATTTTGTGATTATAAAATATTTATAAAATAAAAATAGGTAAATGATAGTAGGACAGTATTTATCCAGATTTAATCTGGATAACTGTCCTACTATCATTTACCTCTTTTCATTTTATCACCTGTACTGGGAAATGATTTCATCTTTATCGAATAAACAGCAATGTTGCCTTATTCAGTATTCTAACAGCGACCGTAAAATTCACCATCCTATCAAAGCTGTACGAAATGCCATAATGAGCAGATAAAACAACTAAGGTAAAAACTATATATAGTCAAAATAGATACTGCATGATTGGAAGTTTTACAACGCTGAATGTTTTATAAATATTATCAAATGACAGTATCAAACAACATAAGTGTAGAAACTGAAACACAAATACACACACATTAAAAGTGAAATTTTAATCAAAAGGTAACAAAAAGATAACGAAACAGAGGAAAAATCCAAAACACTTTCCTACAAACAGATTAGAACGCACATTATACGAAGTGAGTGTCAAACTAGAAAACAGTTACAAGAATAACAGAAATGGTGAACAATGACATGTGCGTCACATTTATAAAAGAATAAATAAGTTTCGAAACATTTAAGATACCAATTCATCTTGAACATAATTTTTACATGGCGACTTTCGAAATTGTTAATATCGTACTCATTTTAGTTTTTCTTTCTTTCAAGTTATTGTAAAGACGTCTCATTTTATAAAAGAGACGGAATATACCATGATTTATAAAAGAGGCGGAATATTGAAACTCATAAGTCGAAGACAAACTGAAAAAAAAAAAAAGCGACAGAAAGACCAACTCCAGTCTACAAAACACGACATAGAAAATTAAAGAATGAGCGCCAGGAACCCAACAAAACCTGGGGTGATCTCATGTGCTCCGGACAGATAAGCAGATCCTTTTCCACATCTTGCACCCGTCGTATTGCTTATTTGGTGGTAAGTCTAATACAGTGATGTCATATTAGGGAAAAGAGGACGGGATGGTAAGACAATTGGAACATATATCCGTCGTCATCTGTCAAACAGATATTCCATTACGGTCCCGTGTTGTCGTAAAACTTTGAACCATTGGTTTAATACTTTCCTTGAAAGTAGAATCTCTATCAAGGAAATGCCATTGGACGTTAAGCAACCAACACTCAATCAATCGATCAATCTATCAAGGAAATCATGATGGAAACGCAAGCTCTGGAATATCGTATCATATGGGATATATATTTTGCACCTTTTGTTTGCGGTATACCATCTTTTCCGAAAGTTTATTGTTTTCTGTTTGGTATTAAGTTAATAATTTTAAAAGATCCATTTTGTAACAACTTGTGATCCGTTTATTTGGAATCGCCAATGGCAGTCAGCAGGGTTTAAGAACACCTGTTAGTCAAATGCGTTTTGTTAAATTATACTTTTTCACTTTTTGGTCTTTTGGAAAATGTTGTTTGTGCTGTATTTAGAACCCTCTATCAAGACATTTGTTTTACATGCACACGTATAAAATTGCGGTTTTATCCAACGCAATCATAGGTTTGAACGTTGTTTTCAATTTAGACTTGTTTATATTTTTTGTTTGGGCTTGTATTATATTTTCCTTCGGGTTTATATGATCCGTTCATCTTATTTCTAATATTTCGACTCTTCAAAATTCAAGAGTCTATCCTAAATTGAGGTAAATTATATGGCCTTCCAAATACCATTTCGATCCCTGACATCACTGAAGAGACATTAATTGTCGAAATCCGGATATGGTGTACTAATTTTGCACCTTTTGTTTGCGGTATACCATCTTTTCGCAAGTTTATTGTTTTCTGTTTGGTATTAAGTTAATAATTTTAAAAGATCCATTTTGTAACAACTTTCGATCCGTTTATTTGGCAATCGCCAATGGCAGTCAGCAGGGTTTAAGAACATCTCTTGTTCGACCTGTTAGTCAAATGCGTTTTGTTAAAATATACTTTTCACTTTTTGATCGTTTGGAAAATGTTGTTTGTGCTGTATTTAGACCCTCTATCAAGAAATTTGTTTTGCATGCACACGTATAAAATTGCGGTTTTATCCAACGCAATCATAGGTTTGAACGTTGTTTTCAATTTAGACTTGCTTATATTTTTCGTTTGGGCTTGTATTATATTTTCCTTCGGGTTTATGTGATCCGTTCATCCTATTTTGACTCCTCAAAATTCAAGAGTCTATCCTAAATTGAGGTAAGTTATGTGGCCTTCCAATAACCGTTTCGATTCCTAACATCACTGAAAAGACATTAATTGTCGAAATCCGGATATGGTGTACAAAAATCTTTGCACCTTTGTTTGCGGTATACCATCTTCGCCGCAAGTTTATTGTTTTCTGTTTGGTATTAAATTTATAATTAAGATCCATTTATTACACCTTGTGATCCGTTTATTTGGCAATCCCCAATGGCAGTCAGCAGGATTTAAGAACATTTGTTGTTCGACCTGTTAGTCAAATGCGTTTTGTTAAAATATACTTTTCACTTTTTTGGTCTTTTGGAAAATGTTGTTTGTGCTGTATTTAGACCCTCTAACAAGAAATTTGTTTTGCATGCACACGTATAAAACTTGCTGTTTTATCCAACGCAATTATAGGTTTGAACGTTGTTTTCAATTTAGACTTGTTTATATATATATATATATATATATAGACCTAACCGTATCTTGGGTATCCTTTATTTCAAGTTCAATGGGATAGATGCGTTCAATATAGTCACCAAACTTTGAATAATTTAGTGAGGACATCATCTTAATAGCTGTAGGTAGAGTTAAAAGATAATGCTAGCTTTTTCTCATTTGTTTGTTAAGTTCTTGTTTAAAGTTTGCCTTATATGCAGAAAGAAACAAGTCGGAAAAGAGATGAAAAATGTCGATTGTTTGTTTAAAGACACATCATTCAATTGTAACACACATGTTGTCATTCAAGAAATCAAACATCTGTATGACTTATTCCTTCCAAATAAGTTGTTTTTCTGGATTTTGCGATAGTGTGATATTTTTCGATTATTTGTCAAAATATGAATGTTATAATTCTATGTTTCTGCAAAAGATAAACTCTTTATATAAAAGCCTTTGTCGAGATGTCAAAACCTCTCGCAATAAGCGGTTAAAGAAAAGAGGATGAACATGAAATTAGTAAGGCGACTCTCTTAACCTTAATCGTTTTTTTTTTGTTATATCTTTTGAGATTCCAACTCCCACAGTCAATGTTGACCTTTGCTGAATTTGACTATCATTCAAGGTCCACTTTGGGCATCACGTTCGTAACATTTCTACGTATTTATACACCCTGGCTTTCAAATGTTTGGATTTGAGTGTTCTTGTTGAAGGTTTATTCATAAAAGCGCTTCGTACGCACGATATTTATATAAAGTGTTTCATTGAGGAAAGTATTAAACAAAATGAATCTGGCATGGACAGTATATGGTGAAAATTATACCACTGTGACACTACTATCCATTGACCTGCGTACACTTACGACAAAGGACGGGTGGTTAAGTTTCGGCCAAACATGGCCTTGCATTGCAACTTAATCATAAACATTTAAAACCCAGAAACCCAGATACTAATCCATGAAATTACTGAAAACTTGGAAACAGAAATAACTTATAAACAATAGCATAAATACATGGCAAAAAACAAACACTCAAGTAAGAACAGTGTATGCGACTTTCTAAAAGATACATCTTAGCTCGTACAATTCGACAATCCGAAAGAAAACCATGCACCACGTAAAATCGTTACTAGTGTTTAGGGCCTAGAATCACATATCGTTTAAAAAAGAACAAAAGAACAATGAAATACAATCAATTTATCAAAACAAAACCCATCCTGAGAATGTTGTTCTCATGTACTGATCACTTCGTACACTTCCTTGCAAAGCTCCTGTAGAATGTGATCTGGTAAAACAACATCTCCAGCATTCAGGGTATGAATAACAAACCCGGTAGAACAATCTTCATCACCAACTTGCTCTGAATCTACCCAGACTGATCCATGAATTTGATTGTTTATTAATAATTCAACTCCTATTTCGCCTTGATCAGCGCCCGACCCACAAACTGACCAGGTAAATGAATACGTTCCTTTAATAGGCGCTCTAAATGTTCCAGTGTTGTTATCATAACTATTTCCGACATTACACTCAATTTTGTCGTATACCATTTCCCTGCTATTTCCAAAAGACGCAGCTTTGAACGATGCAGATAGGTATGCAGAGAAGGCCACTCCAGATTCAAAGCCTGTCTGTTGCAGCAAAAGTCTTCCTTTTCGAACGTGTTCTACTAAAAAAACAACATTTTCTTTTCATTAAAAGTTTTAATAGTTTATAAGTACTGTATGCCTCGTGGTAGTGAGCACACCTCGAATGCGGAAGGTCGCAGGATCAGTCCCTGGCCAGGTCAAACTAAAGACATTGAAATCAAAATTGGAATTTGCTGTCATCATCATCATCATCATCATCATCATCATCATCATCATCATCATCATCATCATCATCATCATCATCGTCATCATCATCATCATCGTCATCATCATCATCATCGTCATCATCGTCATCATCATAGTCATCATCGTCATCATCATCATCATCGTCATCATCATCATCATCGTCATCGTCGTCGTCGTCGTCGTCGTCGTCATCCTCATCATCATCATCATCATCGTCGTCGTCGTCGTCGTCATTATCATCATTGTCGTCGTCATCATCATCATCGTCGTCATCATCATCACGTCGTCGACATCATCGTCACCATCGTCGTCATCATCGTCATCATCATCGTCATCATCATCATCATCATCATCATCATCATCATCATCATCATCATCATCATCATCATCATCATCATTGTCATCGTCGTCATCGTCGTCATCGTCATCGTCATCATCGTCATCTGCACAATTAATATTTATTGATTGGATGACTTATTGTGTTCACAAGGTTTCGTCTAGCATATGTCGCAAGCAATTGTCTCCATTTTCAAAGTTCAATTACTAACGAAATTCAACGTTAAGTTTTCGTGATTGTGTCAGTTTCCTTATATCTATGAGTAAATGACCACCTATGTTTAATGTATAACATCGTTTTAAGGGGTACAACTGATTGATATTTTAGTCTTAGATATATGATTTTTTTAGTTGTTATTGGTTTTAATTAGCTATCAGTAACTGCGAATACTTTCAACTCTGAACTGTGTGTCTTTTTTGTTGTTAGGGGTGTATAAATACCCTGCCACGTACGCGTCCGGTCTGTGTTTTTGTTAAATGATTCTGCTTTGTATTGATCTGATGAGTTAAGTCCTTTTCAACTGACTTATATAGTTTGTTCTTATGTTATGCTGTAATACATATACCACTGTCCAAGGGTAGGGAGGGTTGAGCGCTCACAAACATGTTTAACCCCGCCACATTCTTTATGTGCCTGTCCCAAGTCTGGAGCCTGTAGTTCAGTGGTTGTCGTTGGTTCATGTTTGTCATTTTGTTTTCGTAAATTGTTTTGTTATGAATTAGGCCGTTAGTTTTCTCAATTGTATTGATTATTATTTTTTATGTCGGAGCCTTTTATTGCCGAATATACGATATGGGTTTTCTCATTATTGAAGGCTGTACGGTTTCCTATAATTGCTTAAGTTACATCCACTTCATTTAAACTATGGTGAGTTGTCTCATTAACAATCATACCACATTTCCTTTTTATAATAGAATATTTTGGCATTAAATTTTACAATCAATACCATAACATATATGATCTCAAGGGTCGTTCTAAAGGTGTACACGTTTCCTAACAGGAGTCACCTGAACCTGACCTCATTTTAATGGTTCAAAAGTCAATGTGGATCCTTTTACGTTAGTTTCCATGTAACTATGAGTAATAAGATAACTATATCTGGCTCATCGTTCTACGGTGTATATGAACATGTCTGTCTGACAAAATTCACTGACGCCATGGCCATGTTCCGATGGTAAATGTTGAGTTTTCTACTGAGCTAATTCTTTTGACAAAATATCATAGAATCACTGCATGGTATACATATCTTTCTACCATCGATCATCCGATATTTTCAATGACCTCGGTTCATTGATTACTATAAGTTAACTGGAAATATTAAATGAGACCTTCATACCATAATGCAGTTGTGACATTTCCGCATGTGTATATACGCATGTGTTGCTGGTTTATAAATATCAATTTGACATACCAAATAATGACGGCAACAAAAACTACTACATAAAAATAAGGGGATGTGGTATGATTGCCAATGAGAAAATTATCCACCAAAGTTCAAATGAAGTGGATATAAGCAATTATAGGTAACCGTACGGCCATCAATATTGAGAATAACTCATACCAAATTGTCGGCTATAAAAGGCCCCGACATGAAAAATGTGAAACAATTAAAAAAAGAAACTAACGGCCTAATTTCTACTTTATCCTTAACTTTTGTCTTGTAAAAGCTCTATTACCTTTAGACGTTTTTTCAAAGTCTGATTTCCATAATCGCAAGTCAGACACTTCCATTTCCAGCATTGCAATTTTCTTTTCCATTCTTTTAATTAAAGTGTGCAGCTCCTGATCAGTGGAACTGGTAAGAACAATACACAGCAGACAAACTGCATACAACAAAATGTTGCTATTAAATAAAGTATAACCCTGAAAGACAAGAACTGAGATAAGACTAGTTCAGTAGATTACAAATATCATAAGAGGTGAAAGTCACGTTTGTTTTATGACTGTTATGGTACTTTATTGATATGTGTGTATAATGGATCCTTTTAGACTGAGATTAATTTAAATTGTACTAGAGAATTTCAGAATCCTCGAGATTTATCACAAGAAGAAAGCGAGTTGCAAAATTTTTTGTTTTTTTGTATTTTGTTATATTCTTAATATATATTTATTTAGAAACTACCCTTAACAACGGGGTCACTTGTGGACGGGGTATCCACAAATGCGTCTAACAGCATATGCAATGAATATATACTAACAAGTAACAAATATTCATACGTCATTATCGGAGCTAAAAATTGGTACATTAAAAATAAGACATCTAACATAAAAGAAATAACAACATTATGTACAACATAAACATAGAAATTAAACTAAGTCACATACTTCATATTGCACAAACAAATCACATTTAAACTTTAGGTCCCAAAACCTATGATCTGTGAGATAGATATAGGAAGATGTGGTATGAGTGCCAATGAGACAACTCTCCATCCAAGTAACAATTTATAAAAGTAAACCATTATAGGTCAAGGTACTGCCTTCAACACGGAGCATTGGCTCACACCGAACAGCAAGCTATAAAGGGCCCCAAAAATTACTAGTGTAAAACCATTCAAACGGGAAAACAACGGTCTAATCTATATAAAAACGAGAAACGAGAAACACGTATGAACTACATAAACAGACGACAACTACTGTACATCAGATTCCTGAATTAGGACAGATGCAAACAATTGCAGCAGATTAAACGTTTTAATGGTACCAAACCTTCTCCCTTTTCTGAAACAATAGTATAACATCACAACATAGAAAGACACACTATAAAATATCAATTGGAAGGCTTAACTCAATCAAAAACGTAAATTAACACAATGAATGAATAAATTTGATCTGTGATACCTGAATACAAATACATAGTTAATAAAAATTATAAGTGATACATAATTAAGGTCAAAAGTAAATAAACAGGTTTAAACAAAGTTAAAGTATGATACCACTGTGAAATGTTAAACAATTTTAGAAAATCATCACTTTTGAAAAACCTGCGTCATATTATACACAGGTAAATGAAAATAATTTTGTTGTTAAGTATACTTCTTCTTCTGTGTGTATAAAATCTTCCGTTTAGGAATACCAAGAAATTTCTTTAATATCAATAAAACTAATCTAACACTTGGTACATATGGAGTGAATAGCAACAATAAAACTATACAATTAGTGCTAGATAAAACTTCCTGTACAGGTGCAAGAACAGTATTTAAGGAGAAATGAAATAATTTTGATGTTCATAGTACGAAGAAGTGAAAATTTGTAGTAATTCCAAATAATCAAAGCTGGTATATAGACAAAATCCATGTTAACATTAAATAACAAAAAGCATTACAAATAGTATCAACAGGTCAAATTAACAAGAAAGTACGATTTGAGAGTACTCGCAGTTACTGACAGCTAGTTAAAGACCAAAACAATTAATTATAAAAATCATGCATCAGAGATTGAAATCAACTAAAACACATCCCAGGGATTTAGTATTTTAACGTCATGAACAGTCAAAGAAGACATGACTTGTGCAATGCCAAAATAAATGTATCGACAGGTAGTAGGATAGTTAGGAGTGACTTCTTTATAGATAAAATGAACGTGTGTGTCTCTATACATCCCGTTTGAAAAGAAAATACAAATTTAGTTATGTTTTAATTTGCTAATGACAAAATCGATATTAGTGCCAATGTAAACTATATTCAGAGATCTAATTACAACATTGGTACGATAACCCTTACTAATAAGTTTGTTTAAAGGTTCGATGAGTTTACACGGATCACATAGTGATTTCCGCGCTTTTAGTACAATATTACCGTAAAATTTAGGATGTGAAATACCATTTTTAATAAGTTTTCTACAGGTACAGCCAAATTTACTAATCAAATCTTTGTATCTATGAAAGAATTTAGTAAAAGTTTAAAGTAATTTATGGTAACGAAATCCCTGACTTAATAATTTACTATCATCACTACACACACGGGCATACCGAACGAGCTGGGATATATAAACACCGTATGATGAAGCCAAAGGCACATCGCCGTCTAAAAAAGGAAAATTAACAATAGGGAATGAAAAATCGTCTCTTTTGTCGAAAATTTTAGTATGGAGTTTCCTTTAGAAATTGAAATGTCTAAATCTAGAAAATGACAACTGCTGCTGTTTATGTTAGATTTATTTAAAGTAAGTTCTTTTGGGTAAATTTCGGTAGTATATTTAGAGGACTCTGGATTATTTAACGAAATAATATCATCAAGATAACGGTAGGTATTGTTGAATGTATCAACCAAATGTAACAATGATGTGTCTTTACTGAGTTTGGTCATAAACTGAGATTCATAGCAATACAGGAATAAATCTGCTATTAAAGGGGTGCAGTTAGTGCCCATAGGAATACCTACAACCTGCCGATACACTTTATCGCCGAAACGTACATATATGTTATCTAGGAGAAAATTTAAAGCTTCAATCATATCCTCACATTTCCAGTAAGTATATCTAGCATACTTTCCTTTTCGTTACAGAAAAGGCTTTAAACGAGTTACAGCAAGTAAATTTACAATGAGATTATTCGAAAGACCATTTTATTAAATATGAAAACTTTTCTTTATTAGATTGTGTGGAAGTGTAGTGTAGAGAGTAGAAAATCATAACTGTCAACAGAATTAAAAGGACCATCAAAAGCATGTATTTTATCTAAAACCTCTAAAGAATTTTTAACACTCCAAAATAATTAATACCATTATTTTCATAAGCTTTATTACAAAAGTTAATAACCAGTTCTTTAATAGTAATAAGGAGGTAGTAAGAAGCACTGATAGATTAGTAGTAGAACACTTACTAGATGCGGAGATGAAACGGAATTTAAATGTTTTTTGTGTAATTTCGATTTCGGTAACCAGTACATGGTAGGGACTTTCAAATGTTCGGAAGATGCTTTAAGCTGGGTAGTGGCAGTGATATGCTTGTTAACGATTTGACTCTCAGTGGTGCGTACGGACCTGAATGTAGAGGAATTGATAATTTCGGTTTGAGGAACTTCCGTGTAGTATATGCGTCATACCACCACTACATTATTGGCTGCCTTGTCTGCCGGTACGAACACAAACCTCTTTGTGAGTACTTGGAGTTTATTTTTATTCTAGAAATGGGAATATCATGGACCCTATTATTAATTTCAGAATTGTTTTCAAAATGAGATATTCGAATATTAACAGTATTCATAAATTTATTCAAATAGATATAGGAAGATGTGGTGTGAGTGCCAATGAGACAACTCTCCATCCAAATAACAATTTATAAAAGTAAACCAAATAACTGTCTAGAGATTTTTATCAGATTTCACGTTTGCACCAATTTTACAGTAGGCAGACAGAGCAGAGCGTCTTTAATGACCTGACGACACTGTTTCCAATCTATTATAGATGGAGGACGGTATTTAGGTCCTTTCTTTAGAAAAGTTTTGACCTCACGGTCTTCGACGATGTTGAGGTCTTGATTAGACCGTTGGTTTTCCCGTTTGAATGGTTTTACACTAGTAATTTTGGGGCCCTTTATAGCTTACTGTTCGGTGTGAGCCTAGGCTCCGTGTTGAAGACCGTATTTTGACCTATAATGGTTTACATTAAAAAATTTTGACTTGGATGGAGAGTTGTCTCATTGGCACTCATACCACATCTTCTTATATCTATATATTCCATGATTTATCATTTTCATATTAGTCGGATTTCCTTCAGACGCTTATTAAAACCAGAAGATTAAATAAATTGATTTTACATTCAGATATATTGATGATGTTCTTTCCATTAACAATCCAAACTTTTTGATTATGTTCCATTAATATATCCTCCAGAACTAGAAATTAAAGAAACAAACGACACGGCTTCGTCTGCCTCATTTACCAGAATCTATGACAAATAAAGGCAACAGCAGTATACCGCTGTTCAATAGCCATAATTCGATTAAGCATTGTTGAGATCCTACGCATGAAAGTAATAATGCGGATTTCCCATTCTTACAGCCGGAGCTGTCGATAAGATTACACATCTCACAAGTGCAACAGTTTTCAGCGTATCACCTTCAATTTAGATAGCTCTAGACCCTCACCTTAAATTCCATATTTCGACATGGATTCTTATTGAAATTCTTGACGCAATATGCTAAAGGTTTCTATCTATTAATAATTTCTGAAGCAACTATTAACCCTGCTGAACAGGCAAAAAGAAGTCAAATCGAGTAATTACAAAGTCAAATGACCTCTAGCCAACTTGTTTATAACCAGGACTTGTTTGAGCAAAGCCAACGTATTTTCTTAATTTGTGTGTTGAAATAGCTCACGTATAATGATTTATAATTAAATTAAAATACACCTAAACTTGTAATTTGAGGAAATATATGAATTTAGTTTACACCTTTGTTGTAACAAGTTTCTTGAAATTTTAATGTTACCGAAATTTTTAACCAATGCATGCATATATACTAAACTAAGTCTTGCATGCACGTTTTTTTTATTTATTACACATCTATAACGTATTATGCAAATAATATTTCATTCGGTGATTTTTGATCTCAAGCTAATTAACTTTCGAGTTTGTTGCCGAAGTTTACCGGATCGTGATATTGATAAACAATAAAACAGACCACGTGGAAAGCGCAACAGATAAATGAATTGAAAGACATTTGTTTTTATATTTTCCATGCGTTCCCATTTGTTAATTAAACTATTCCTTAACAGTTGTTAAATGATTTGTTGTATTAAATTTGTTCTTTAAGAATCTGTTATTTCTATTTACCTTCAAGAGCACGTGTGTTTACATTCTTTCATCACGGTTTTCCCCTCGCACTTGCGCTGTGCCGTGGCCGAAGTTATAACGAGAGGTCTCGTAGTTAAGGTCACTGCATACGGAAAATATCGGCGAATTAGTGTCTGGGAAGTCAATAATTCAATATCGGTGAATGTATGAAGATTTTGATAATATAAAGGATTTTTCGAAAAAATTTCACGTTCACTTCTTTTAGAGTAAAACTTAGCCATTCAAGAATATGTTCAACTTTTTTTAATTTTAAAGTTTCATATGACTTTAATTATGTTTATTAAAGGATTTGTAATTTTCTACACAACGATTACCAACGTGTCGTTTATATATACATGTAAGAATTTATTAGATAACATTATACACAAGCAAGTTTGCCAGTTCAATAAGATATTGATACCCTAAATCATCTCAATCTACGTTATTACGGTGCAGACAAACTTTGACAGGGAATAATGCAAAACATGAACTATATAAAAATCATAATGTCCACATATGGGTAAAGGAATATGGACACATCATTTGCAGCAATAACTTCATATCCTGTTTTAAATATCAATTGACTTAAATCATTACAATTCGCCTTTTCAGGATCTATAGCATTCTATAGAAAATTTTCAAAAGGTACACAAAAACGTTGTAATTGAACCAATGACGTAAAATTATTTTCATTTTGGTTTATGAACAATGAGATTACCCACAGTCCTTTAAATCATGAAAAGGCGAATTGCACATGAGACGTAAAACAGAATTATTTACTTGAACATGTTGAATAACATCTTTAATATAGCTGTCCACTTTGATATGGTTGTTTTGGATCAGTGATATTTAAAGGTTTTTCTGAACTTCTTTTAAATATACATTTTGCTCGTATAAATTAATGCATAAATCAATTTCTAAATTAAGGCGAAAGTAGTTTACTTCTATTCAAATCTCATAAATCGATTAATTAGAGACAATTCAAGGAAACAAACAAACACCGAGGGAATTGCATGAACTTCATAAGGACATGGAGCCTCGATAGGAATGCGCCTCCTGTGAATAAGTTAAAGAAGTCAATTTTAACATGTTTAGTCATCATTTATGTACTAACATGACTAGATTATATCATGTAGTTTAAAAAAAATATAGTTAACATAATTGAAGGAGGTGTGTTTTATAAAAAGAACAATTCTTCAAAATTATAACAATACACGTTATAACTAAGATATTTAATTGCAAAAATCAACTATCCCTACTTGAATGTGCATATGAAAAGCATTATTATAATTCAGTGTTACATGTATAACTTTTAAGGTGAAGAGAATGATAAGTAAAAGAATCACACAAACTAAAATTACTGCTTGATTGAAACGTTTAGCGATACATGTAGAGATGCATTAAAACAGGTTTAATTTCAATGATCTTTGAAATATGACATTCAAGTTATGACGATATTTCTACTTTGTTAAGTGAATATTGGAAGTTTAGCTTGTTATTTATATGTTTCCTTCTGGACTAAATGGAAAGGCAGAAGTAAGTACTTTGATGGATATATTGAAGTTAAGACCGAATGTTATTTATCTATTAGGTTACTAAACTCGCATACTTAACCAGGAAGTGTATGTGTTTCTAATAAAAATCTCATTTTGTCATCTATGTGTACACTGAGTGATGCTTATTCCATTGATGAACAAGTATAAATAAGTATTATATCATGAGCCTTTATACAATGTACTACCAAATTAAAATGAAAGCACTTAAACAATGAATCCTTATGTTTACTCGTCACGACAATAGACATATTTTTACTATAGTACCTTCAAATTATTGAGTATCACTTTCTGTGTTGATTTAGATAGAATGTTAAATCTAAATTATGCTCCTCGAATTCAAGAAATAGAAAAAAATATTACAAAAATGGTCAAAACAGTCACTTACTCCGTTTGGTAAAATAACAATTATAAAGTCACTAATTATATCAAAATTTAATCATCTGTTCCTGTCCATCCCAGGTCCAGATGATAATATGATACGTCAACTTAATAGTAAAATTTATTCATTCATTTGGGATGATAAGCCTGACAAGATAAAGCGGGATCTTCTATGTCAAGAATACTTTAGAGGGGGTCTAAAAATGATTAATTTGAGACATTTTATACAAGGGTTAAAACTTACTTGGGTTAGAAGATTATTTAAGTCAAAATCCAAATGGATCCAATTATTTACCTCCACCCAAAATATAAATTTTACAGAGTTGGCTTATTTTGGAATTATTAAAAAATCAAAAAAACAAATTGTGGGATGAAGTTTTTCATGCCTGGAAAATTATGTCAAAACTCAGACATCCATTTCATTTTGAGGAAGTCATTTCGACATCTATATGGCATAACGAACATATTAAAATTGATAACGTCAGCGTTTACTATAAAAATTGGTCACATCATGGGGTATGGACTGTAAATGACCTGTTAGATGAACATGGAAATATATTAACATATGAAAATTTTGAAATTATGTATAATTTCAAACCCATGTTTCTACAGTTTTATGGGCTTATATTAGCACTAAAAAAGTGGCTACAAGCCATTGGAATCAACACCGAAAGAGAGAAAAACATCAGGCTATTATACCTTTTAACATTAATATTTTCTTTAAGTCCGAAAAGGGCTCAAAGGACATGTATACTATTTTAAATCAAGGAACGTTACCTATAGATTTTGTAGCAGAAAAAAATGGGAAGGTATTCTTAATAAAGTTGTAGAAAATTGGAAAAAAATACACTTGTGTGTTACCAAGGTTTCAAAAAACACTAGGTTATGTTGGTTTCAATATAGAATTATTCATTATATCTTAGGGACTAATGCTCTACTCTTTAAAATGAAACTTGTTAACTGTAATTTGTGTACATTTTGCAAGGAAGAGCCTGAAACTATAGAACATTTACTTTGGGGTTGTCATATTGTAGCCGACATTTGGCACAATCTAAATTCTTGGATTTTCGATATAGTTCATATAGAAATTCCACTAAATTTGAATATTGTCATTTTTGGCCTCTATGAAAATTATAAACTGAATTACTATCTTACTGACAAAGTACTTAATTTACAGATGTAAGATGCAAGATATAAAACCTCATATTAAAGGTCTTCAAAATTACATAAAAGAAAACTTGATTTTAGAGAAACATATTTCTTCAAAATATTTAAGTATGGAAGAACACAACGTGTACTGGAACCCCTGGGCTAAGATCATTAATTATATTTAAATTAGGTTAATATATATACATATGTGTTTATGAGTATTTGAAAGTATTTGTATACTGTTATACCATATGCATGCTCATATATTTCTTGCACTACTATTACTATTATTACTATATTAATGAAAATGTTATTACTATACTTCATCCAAAGATTTCATAGTGTTAGTCCATAGAATGCTTATCATGCTTATTTATTTCACTTGCTTGATTATTGTACCACAAGATAAATATATGTTGATACCTGTAAATTCATGAAGAACAAAATAAATTATAAAAAATATTTTTACTATATATTTATAGAGTTTGGCTATCTACTGTTCCTTATTTTGTAATAGGTTCGTAGATGATCAACTTTGAGAAGAAAAATATTTGTGAAGAAAAATTTAACAGTTAAAATTGACAAGCTTTCAGCAAATATATAACCGAGTCGGTACGCTTTTGGTCAAAAAGAGTCACGAGGGTTTAATAAAACTCGTATTTATTATTATGCAACACGGTAAGGCATATCCAAATGTTACACAAAAGTGAAAATGTTTGTTTCGATTAATTAATATTAATAAATATATAGAACTAAATAAGATAATAAGGTTACGAATCGAAATGACAATATCGCATAAGTAATTTGAAACGTAGTTAAATTGTTGCAATTTTGAGATATTCACCTATTTTCTAAAGACTTAAACATCAGTGAAAAAGATTTACTTATGATTGTGAGCAAAATATTTAATAGATATTCTTTACACCTTTTATTTTGCAGTAAGTCTAAGTATTGTACCAGATCCTTGTCCAGACATACAGCCAAGCACTCAAGGTACATACACACAATGTTCGTCGTGGTACTTTTGTCAAAATATGGAAACAATCAGATACGATATAGTTGTTGCTAACGATTATCCAACGGTAACATCCTTTTCTTTTTATTGGAAAACATAAACGAATGAGCAAGTTATATTCAACTTTTTTCCGCAATTTGGAACATGTATTTATTTTCAATATGCATTTTCAAATCCTTACTTTTCAACATGTCAGTATAAAGATAAGAAGATGTGGTAACCTTTAGAATAAAATTATTTAAAGGCTCTAATATTAGTTTACCCAGATCGTATCTAAAGTTACGTGCTCGATAAAAACATCACGGCAAAATATAGGATGTACAATTCCGTTTGTAATAAATCTTCTACAGGTAAACCCAAACTTAAAACGCAAATCTTTTATCTATGAAAAAAAAAAAAAAAAAAATAGGAATGGCGTTAGGTAATTTGCGGAAACAAATACGTGACTTAATTATTTACCAGTAATACATAAACTACGTTTACTTACAGACACGGGCAAAGCGAACGAGTTTGGATATATGAACACCGTAAGATGGTGCCAAATGAATAGTTGATTAGTCAGCGTTTTTCCCGCTGCGATCGCTTATTTAACCTTTAACTTGAAATTGCTTTATTTCTTTGAATTAACAAGAAAAGTATGACCAAAAATAAGAAACTACGAGTTAAAATTATAGCAATTGTTTGAGATTACGGTTTTAAGGTTTGCATTCAAAAAACGTTTCTTACTTCTTAGTAACTGATATGTGCCAAGCTGGTTTAGCAGTAGAACAGATTGGTGAATCAAAAGAGGAAATGAAAATTTTGATCATGTTACTCTTCGTGCAAGGACACAGGAAGATAATTGCACATGCCTGGTATTTATTGAAAATCAAAGTTTAAATAGCTTTCAAATGTATATAAAACCATATGGAACGTTACAAAGTTCAGCACCAAAAGAATCAGAATGTGGTATGGAACTATACCTCGACTTTTATTACATGGAAACAGTGCAACCAGATCAAAATTTGGTTCCAATAAAATGTACATCTGGACAAACAGCTCGTTCATTTTCGTTAAACAGAAACAAGCGTGTTAAGATTTACATCGAAAGTTATTAACGGAAACTTTACCAGAGGATACTGTATCGATATACAAAGAGGTAACTTTATTATATAAATAAAGTTATAATTATTTTACAATTGCGTTAAATAGGCCTATAAATTTCCGTGACTGGGACAGTCTGTTTAGGTTAAAAATTCAGAAAAAAGATATAGTGTTTCCCGAAAACTCAAATGCTCATATATGTCTTTGATATTTTGGTGCGTGTTCAAATGAGCAATTCCAATTCCACAAGAAATTGTTGAATAATCACAAACCAGCTTGGTCAGAAGTCGTTACAATGTATGATTTATGACATATAAGAAGCATTAAAGAATAGAACATAGTCTTTTCCTGGAGTCTGACTTATTTGTTTGGAAAACGAAGGAAATCGGGTTCACCTCTAACTGTTAATCCTAATATTACAGAGTGAATATGTTTGTCAAGTACAAATATGTTATTGCAGCTAAAGTGTAAGGTTGTCTTCCTAAAATTGAAAGAATAATAACCGGATTGTTGACATACATCTATTACGTATCGTTCAATGTATCTGTTTCAATCTTACAAAGTGCACGTTAAACACGAATACTATTTAAAAAGAAAAAAAAATGTATATTAAAATAATATTTAAATTGAATCTTCAATTGATTTATTAAAAATCAAAGCGTTCATGCATTTATGACTGAAATATTGCGGTAGCTGTTAACATGGTTAATATGAAATACTAGGTAAATAAAATAATAAATGAGCACACGACCAAAAAGAAATATTAGATAAACTGTCAATTATTGAGTGCAATACAATTATTGATTGCTATGACAAATGAAAATATTATATTCTCAAACGGTGTGTTTGAATTAAACATTATTGTTTGAGTCTTATTACGAAATGTTTACAATGAGCAAAACGGTGAGTGCCACCAATGGATCAGGATCTGCTTACTGGAGCACCTGATATCCACAAGATGTTTGTGGGGTTTGTGTTGCTTATTCTTTGATTTTCGTCTTTTATAGTCTTTCATATTTATTCAAAGACTAATGTTTTTGTTTGTTTTAGAATTACAATAAATGAATAAGACCACGGTATATATGCAGTCTAAATGATTGACGCAAATTGAAGATGTTAAGATCAAGTAACCATACATGGACCATCACAGTGTCTTATAAATCGTCGGCTGGTAAACTTGAATTAAAAGTCGACAAAATACTTCTTTATCTCTTTGTGTTCTGAAGATTTCATTTACAAATAAATATAGTTCATTGCCATTTAAATCGGAGCAAACATTCCAAAATTGTATAAAAGATAAAATCCTCAAAACCAATCGACACATTTTCCTTAAATTTTATATAGTATGGCCTCATAAATTTCCGTTTGATCGATATATGAATACATACATAGATATCTACTTTATATTTTAACCAATAGGTAACTTCAGTCAAAATAGAAAACATCGGAAAGAGAACATTATATTGCTGAATAGCAACGAACTTACGCCTATAAGTATGAAACTAAGAAGAAATGTATGATTTCTAATGAAACAATAATCCACCTTAGACTTCACGACGATTATAAAACTACAGGCCACTTACGACCTTTAAGAATAATAAAATCCTTACCAAAATAGTACGGCATAAAAGGTCTCAACATGACAAAATATCAAACAATTCCAACGAGAAAACAAACGCCCTGATTATGTAAAAGACCAATAACTAATAAACAAAAAACAAACAAATATGATAGACAGCAATCAACGATAATCACTGTAGTACAGTTCCTGACTTTTGACAAGCACATGCAGAGTGTGGTTGAGTTCAACATATTTGCGAGAGCTAAATCTTTGATGACATTAAAGACATTTGGCATTTACATACACAGAAAATTTAATTATTTCATGGATATGATAGAAAAGAGTTGGTGTTGTAATCAAAATTAACTCACAATAAAGGGAAATGCAAAAGTAGATGAAGTCAGTTGATCAAACGAATAAATTAAAATGTTTTAAAACACAGAGAAACATTTGACAACCTCTTTATAATTATAGTACATGTCAATGGTCAAAATGGCACCCTTAAGATTGTTTGTGGCGTACCGGGGGTAATACCATCCACACAATACACAACACCACAGTCTCTAGATCAATTCACCAAATCATCAGGCATCGATCATTCGACATCATCAGGTTCTCCAGTGAACCATTCTGGTAAATATATTATGCCAAGTATACTACTTCAGGTGACTTGATACAAGTAAATGGTGAACTTCGAGGCATTTTTAGTTTTTAACATTTTCATATATGTAACGGCAATCTTTTGTTTTCCTCAAATATACTAGTCAACAAAAGTAACGATACAAAAGTTTGAACTCCAATTCATAAAAAAATATACGAAATAGAAAAACTGTTAAATAATGTAATGAAAAAAGTCATTTGCAAAGCAAATGCATATGATTTAAAGTATCTGACCAAAATTGGAAAGTGAGAAAATACCGTGTTAATGAACACAGGGTCAAATTTATTTTGCAGTAAATGATGGCAAAAGTCGGCACTTAATTTCGTAGATGAGAATTCAAATATCTGCAATGACATTCAAAATTTTAAGCAGACCATGTTTAGGTTGAAAGTTTTAAGTTCTTATATCAATTTTTAATTTTTGGGTGAAAATACGATTTTGATATAACAAAATTGCAAAAAAAAATTCGCGTATTTGCCTTAAATCAATGGTTTTGGTTAGAAAATAACACTCTGTAAATATTAGACCAATTGGGTAATTATTTACCTTTGTATAGTGTATCCAATTTCATTATATATGGAACATACATTGCCTTGTATCGTTTCTTTTGTTGATTAGTAAGACATCTATTTTAGTATATTTTAAGGACAATAAAGAACCGACACCTTTTTGCTACATTTTTGGTTCTCGAGAGACTTTTCTTGCTTAAACTATTATCACATTAAAATTTTCGTATTTAAATAGTGAGGTTTTGAACATCAATGATAATATATATTTACAAAAGGAGCATATTGTGCAACAATTACATTTCGATTTCCACACTTTTTTTATGAAGGATATTTATCTTTAGATACAATACATGCAATATCTTAAACACTAATGAAAATGTCGTGCAACAAATATATGTAAAACAAACTCAGTCTTTATCTGTTAACATCATCATCACAAGATGAATTTCTGTATCCTGAAAAGAGGTAGGAAAAATTTCTCATGATATTCAGACAAATCAAGGCCACTTAAAAAAGTCGATGACATATATTTTGAAATATATGACAAAATTATAAACTACCAAATAAAGCACAAAACCGCATTGTTGACAAAGTTTTAATATTTATAAAATAAATGTATAAGAAGGACATTTGAATTAGAAAAGAAATCTGTTCGAAATATGGCTATTTGTTGTCTTTCAGATACAAATAAATTAATTTAAGTTAGAGACGTAACACAATATCACACACCTATACCCCCTCCAAAAAAAAAAATTATCTTCAATTTTGACCCCCATTTTAAAGAAAAAAACCCTTTTACATCCAAAATAAAAATTTTACCAACATTTTGTGTGATTTTAACTTTAAAATTAAGAAGAAAAAAACACACTTTGCATTTATACCCCATAAAAAAAAGAAAAACATTTTTTGTAAAGAGCACACAAAACCTTAATCCTGGGTTTTTATAAAACTCATTTTTCCCTAAGGGAGTAGTATAGTACTTGTACTTTTTATAAAAAAAAACGTTATTAAAACACCCAAAAAAAACAACAAAAAAATTTCAAAAAAAAACAAAAATAAAAAAGGTCGGGAGAACACACCGCAAAAAATTCTGTTGGATTTTGGAGAAAAAAAAAATCAATTTTACTTTTAAAATGAAACAACCTACAGCTCCTGATTTATCAATGGATATACCATTATATCCAGAATTACCTATAGAAGATGGACAAAATTATAGACTACAAAAATAACAGAAATAGAAAAACATTAATAAATGAGAGAGATAAACGAAAATCACTATACAAAAATATAAACGTGGAGTTAATGTTACTGATGGTGTTGATACAAGTTTAATTTCGACATCTGTTGTTTTAGCTGGTATAGGAATTGCTTTTCCTATCTTTTTCCCATACAAATTGCAGCTGTTGTATGTGGAAGTTTAGGAGGTCTAGTTAAATTAATTAGAAGAAAGTTGACAACAAAATCAAAAAACATTATGAAATTAAAACAATGGCAGAATGCAAGTTAAACAGCATAAAAGATTTAATATCAAAATCTTTAACTGACGGACAGATAAGTGCAGATGAATTTAAACTTATTTTAGATGAATTAGAAAAATACAACAAAATGAAAGAAAATATACGAACAAAACAAACACAAACAGTAATGAATGATAATGAAAGAAAAAACTAATTGAGGAAACAGAAAATAGAGTAAAAACGAATTAAAAAAAAAATGGAAAATCTTTGATTTTCTTTAATAAAATCGTTATACGAATTTTAGTTGATAACGGAAATCCACCAAACTATGAATCAATTTTAATTAAATAAATGGATGAAGAAACAAAAGAAAAATTAGTAAAAATGTAAAAATAATGTTAAATAAAAATTTAATTATTTTTATCTTAAGTTGTTTTAACAGGTTCTTTTTATTGTTTATTATCTAATATTTTAGATGAATAAAATGGCTGAGTTTGATAATCCTGAGTTTAAAAATAATGATTATGATGAAGAAAAAGAAACGTCTTTTCAAGATAATGAAGAGTTTCAAAATAATATAAATAAGGAATTTGAAAATTAAGAGATTTATCAGAAAATGACACTAAAATTCGCAAAAAGAAATTACCAAAAAATGATAAAAGATTTTATAACAAAATAATGAATTATATTCAAAAAAGATTATAAATATTTTTTACCAAAGAAGATTTTAATGGAAGAACAATGTTGTATGTAAAAGATGAATATGGTAGGAAATTGCATTAACATATTATAAAAAGGAGTATTAAAATTTTATAAATTTAGAACTCTTCAAAGAGAATACGGTGTTAATTTTGTTAGAGATGTTTTAGGTGTATATGATTATAAACTTCCTGAAAGAACAATAGAAGGTAGAGCAGAGTTTCAGAGAATGTTAAATGAAGGTCCAATTTGTGAACTCAATAATATAGAAATTCCATTACAAGAAATATCTACACAACAAGAAGTACAAGAATTATTAGAAACAGCAAGTAATTCAGAAACATATGTAAAAGAAATAGAAACTTCTTTTATAGAAGAAGGGACAACTTACAAAGAAATGGAAACTCAAACAGGTATGACAAAAAGAGAAATGGATAGTGTAATCAATGCAATGACAACAGTAAAGAAGAGATTGCAAATGAATTAGCAAAACTGAATGAAACAAAAAAGACTTAGCAAAAGAAAATACCAAATTAGAACAAGCTAAAGAAGATAATGATGAATTTCAAACAAATAGAATAAGTAGTCGAATAAGAGAGTTGGAATCTGAGAGAAGTGTGAGACTAGAAGTAATTAATATTAATAAAGAAAAATTACGTAGTCAATTAAACAGAATTAAAGAGACAATACGTAAAGTATTAAAAGAAGACACAACATTAGGTGAAAGAATAAGAACATTATTCAGAGAACAAGGAATTACAATAGTTAGTATTTTAACTGCTTTTGGAATGATTATTGGTGTTATAGTAGAAACATTTACTGGTGGAACTACTTTTTCTCCTTCTCCTCCTCCTCCTCCTCCTCCATCAAAAGGTGGTGCACAAGATTGGATAAAAAAACAATTAAAAAATCTTGGAAAACTATTATCTTTTCTTGCAGGAAAATTAGCAGCTGCATTACCAGGTATTATAGGTTCTATTGTATCTTGGTTATTGTCTGTAACAAAAGACGTAGTAAATTGGTTTGCAAACAACTTATGGGCTTTTCTTGTTTTGGTTGTTGGTTTATTGTATGCTGCTGCTAGGAATATTTAAAAAATAAATTAATAAATTTTATAAATAATAAGTGCTGTAATACCTAATACAATACTTCCAAATATTATTGCTTTTTATTATCTTCGTGTTCGTCATATTCATTTTTTGTGTTGGTTCTATTTGAACTGGTTCTGATTTTTTGGTTCTGATTGATATTGTTGAATCGGTTTTGGTTTATTTGGTTGGAAATCGACAGGATCGAGACCGGTAAAATCAAAATTTTATTATTTAAATCATCATTTAACCCAAGTGTTTGATTTTCTGTTGCAATTATAATTTTATTATTATAACCAACAATACTTCAATTTGTAATACCATATCACTGGGAGACATATATAAACCAAGTCCATAAGCATAATCAACTTTACTTCTTGCGTATTTTAAAACATTTTGATAATTCGATATCTGGGTGGGTAAATCGATAGGACTATTTATTACATCTTGTACATTTGCTAAGAATTGTTTTGTGCATCAAATCCTGTTCCTACTTTTAATATTTCTACCCTTGTTTGAGATTGTGCCCTAATAATGCCCATACAAACATTCTAATACTTTCATTGATACGTTCAATACCTGCTTTTGTAAAACCCTCTGATTTATCTAATATAAATGTTGTCCAAGCCATACTTATATCTTTTGTATGACGAATTGTATCATGAATATTAAAGAAGGACCATCCCTGAATGATGATATCTGTATTCACCACTTGGTTTATAATATTCAGAAAAAGTTCCTAATCCTTTAGATGATGATTCTACTTTTTGTCTCCAATCTGTATTTGGAGAAACATCAAATTCATTGCATAATTTTTGATATGCAGCTTTGTCATATGGGTTTTGTAATAACAGAAAGAAGAATCTGTTGGTAAAGGTGATTTAAGTTCTTTAAAATTCTGGCAATGCAATAATATAAGTGAAATGTATAAAGTGATTTAGTAAGATTTGAAGTGTTTTGTATATGATCATTATAAGAAACACCACATCCTGTACTTGCACACCAGACTGCAAAGTTTAACTGACATTGCCACCAATCAAACGAAGAATGAATCCATGTATTCCATGGTTCGTTGGTGTGTAATGATGGGTTTTGATATTTTGAAATAAATCGGGAAAGCTGTTTTAAAGTTTTCTTTTGATTTACAAATATTATTTGATCGACAAGATTTATATCTTTTTAGAATATTTAATACCTGGATTATATGAAACATTAGGATTATATTTAAATTCTTTTGTTATCATTTTTTATATTAAAATGTTTCATACTATTTCAAATATTGATAATACAATAAACTTAGAACAATACATTGATAACAGAGATGAAATAAACGTATTGGTTTAAAATCTATAAGATATAGTGTAGGTTGGTATAATGTTTATGATGGAGTTATAAGACAAACAGGAGAAAGAGTTCATAGGATTAAAGATGGTTATTATAGTTTCCAACAAATAGCGGATGAATTTAAAAAAGATATTGTATTATCCGTAAATGAAACAAATGGTATTGCGTCATTAAACACTCCTATTGAGTTAAGGATAAATGAAGATTTGAAAATATGTTAGGATTTAATAATGAACGTAAATTCGAACCTAATGAATTACATTATGGAAAAAAATTTGTAGATTTTGCTATCCATAAATCATTGTATATCCATTTGGAACAAGTTAGCACTTCTCATAATTATCTTGATGGTAAGCCAAGTACATTATTGGCTGTTATTCCAGTCGAAAATAAAGAGTTTGGTGAAGTTATAACAGCGAGATTTGAGCATCCGGAATATAAGTGTTTAGTAAATGATGTTATAACAGAATTGAAATTAGAAATAAGAGATGAAAATAATAACAAGATAATTAATCATTTACCAATTAATTGTGTTTTAGAAGTTATATAATTTATTTAATAAAATGAGCATACTTGGTGTCAAAAAAAAACGTAGATACATCGGAAATAAAAAGGAAATATTAAATATGAAGAGTGAGCTTCAAACAATGGATACTAAGGATAAAATTTACATCGGAGTGTTGCTGCCCTAAACATCAGAGTTTTAAATGTTGAAAATATAGTTGATAATATTAAAATAAACCAGACAGAAAAATAATAAGTATATATGCTGGAATTGATGGTCCAATACATGGAAATAAAAAGTTTAATTTTGGTTATGGTGGTGGTTATTATTTAATGAACTTTCCAGGACAAATATTGGGTATTAGTTTAGTAAGTTTAAGAACAAGCACAGATATTATAGCCATTAAGATGATGGTTAATGATAAGTCAACTAGTTACAAAATGAGTTTGGATAAGGGTGTCACACACGGTTTTAATAACTTTTATACACCTTTTGAAGTTAAGGCTGGAGATAGAATAAGTTTTATTAGTATGACTAATAATCCTTTATGTATCAATACTCTAGTATCAGTGGTAATTGAATTATTTTTAACAAATTTAATCCTTAAAAATGTCGGCATACGGAAACAAATTAAATCCTTACAGAAAAATAAGAGAACCCCGTGGTGTGAAAGGTATTCGTCAAAGTGTATCAATAACAAATAATCCTTCAACTATTGATCAAAATCAACAGCTATTAGTGAGATTCCCAATCTAAGCAATAATGATGTTATTGTTCCTGGAACAACCAGATTGGCATTTGAAATAGAACTCACATCTACAGACGACAATGCAACTATATATCAAAACATAGGAAGAACAATAGTTAAAAAACAACAATTCGTATAAGTGGAAATGAAATTATGTCAATTGATGATAGTGATATTTATCATTGTTATGTTGATTTATGAAATCTACATCTGAACGTTTAAATATGGCATACCAAGGAATTGGTGAAACAAACATGTTAAAACACAGAGTTGGTGCGGATGATAAATCATCAGACATAGGTGATGAAGCAATTGCAACTGCATATGGTGCAAGATTTTGTATCCCACTTGATTTTGAACTATTAGAAACTCATATGCCTTTTTATCAAGCAGGTCTTGGTGATAGACTTGAATATGAACTTACATTTAATAATTATAGCAATGTTATTAAATCAACAGATACATCTGCAAGTTATACAATCAAAACATTTGTTTAGAATTTGATATGGTTACTGATGCAGAATTAGCAAGACAGATAAGACAACAAGTTAATGGTAAGATGGTTATTTTGTACGATAGAATACTAAGACATAGAAAATAACCAAAACAAATCTGATACATTGTGGAATATAAATTTAAATGTTCCAGCTAGAAGTATGAAAGGAATTCTAATGTTGTTCGAAGATCCTGAAAGAACAAGTACCGAAACTTATTATAATCCTAACATAACAAAAGTAGAAATGACAATAGAAGGTGTTCCAAATCAACTATACAGTCAAGGAATGAAAGCATATCAACAATGGGATGAAATAAATAAATTCTTTGCTTTAAATTCAAAAGAAATAAAACAACAGAAGAAGTTTTAAAGGATTTAAATTTGTCTTATACAACATTAGAAAAATATCTTACAACTAATTATGCATTATGGTTAGATTTACGTTCAACAGATGATAACTCACTACACGGTTCAGGTAGAAGAATTGAAAATGCTTCTGAAGGTATTACTATCCAAATAACTAAAACAGCAGGAGCAAATAAATCAATAAATGTCTATCTGTTTGTTATACAAGATGCACAAATTAATTTTGAAGATGGAAGATTTAAAGAAGTTAATTACTAGCGGTTCCCCTTAAAAATGGAAACAAACGAGCGGAGCGAGATACACTCGATTCCTTTATGAATTACCAAAATATCCCCATTGTGCTATTATATGTGGACAAACAGGATGTGGAAAACAGAGTTTGTTCTTGATTTATTAGAAGGAGAATATAGTGGAGTTTTCAAATATATAGTCATACTTTGTCCAACCATTCAATGGAACAAAGCATACAAAATCGTGAATGGATTGGTGATGTTAGAAAACCAAAAACAAAAATCTAATAATTGTTAATCCTATTGTTGAAGTGAGAGAAGCGAACGGTTCCCTTTATGAAGAAGAGAAGCTACAAGAACTACTAAGAATGTTCTTTAAAAATATGCTGGTCATCCAACATTATATATCATTGATGACTGCAGTGCAACAAAAGAACTAACAAAGAAAAAGATATGCTGTCCGAGCTTGCATTTTCAGGAAGACATGCGGAACAATCAGTGTGGGTCATTTCACAGAGATACAACTCTGTTTTAAAAGATTTAAGAGAACAAACAAATGGTTATGCATGTTCTACACAAAAGATAGAGATAGTTTTGATAATTGCCTAAGAGAAAATGATGTTATTCCTACTTTGGAAGAAAGACAAAGAATAAAGGAAGAACTTAAAAAAAAACATCGTAAATTAATATTAAAGACAGATCAACCTACTGATTATTGGTTACTTAATTGATTTTTTTAGCAATTTTCAAGTAATGCTTAAGTAATGCTTAAGTAATGCTTAAGTAATGCTTAAGTAATTCTTAAGTAATTTAACCAAAATAAGTAATTCTTAAGTAATTTAACCAAAATAAGCAAAATAATGCTTAAGTAATGCTTAAGTAATTCTTAAGTAATTTAACCAAAATAAGCAATAAAAAAAGCAATGCTGTTGGAAATACTAACAATTGCAACAAACACTGCAGTCTTATCATTGGTTGGATATGTTGTATTTAATTTTTAAAGTTAAAATAAATTATATCCGTTTTTGAAACGTATAAAATGAATGCTGAAGAATTATTAAGCGAGCAAATTGTGGAAAACATAAATATTGATGATGAAGGAGCGAAGTGAACGGTTCCTTCAAGAAAAAAAAACGCGAGAGATTATCATCTGTTGTTGCTGGTGGAGTAGTAAACAATATCTGGGTAAAGAATTACAACTGTCAGATATTGATAAAATGACAACAGAGCAAATAAACAAACTATACTGTAAATATGAAGCAAGATTGGGAGCTAGTATGACCAAGACATTAGGAAACTCTTTATAAATTTATATGTCATGGTGTATCAAAGTTTTTCAAAGTTGTTAATCCACCAATTTTAATACAAGACTTAGAGGAAGATCCTTTTATCAATAATGCTTTAACTAATACATGTTGTGAACTGTACTATAGATATGGAATGTATCTTGCTCCTTTTACTGCAATATTAACAACAGCAAGACATATCGAACCACTCGCTTCGCTCGATTTCAGAAAAAAGATGAAAATAATGACATAAAAATGATGAATGAAAATCCTGAACAAAAAGAAAACAAAGAAGAAAAAAAGAAGTATTTAAAAACCCAAACCAAAAGACCCAAAAGAGTAGCTGCTGGTAAGAAAGGTGCAGAAGTAAGAATAAGAAATGCAGAATTGAGAAAAAGAAGTGGAAAAATTAAAAAGAAAATTCAAAAATCAAACAAATAACAAAAGATTCTGATACAGAAACAGATTATGAATCAAACGAACATATCCCTTCTGTCAAGAAACACTCCAGTTCCTAGTTGATTACAAATTTGTACTTTTACCTATAAGTATTGTTGGATTGGGATTGTTTTTACAACCAAAGTAAGAAACCAGAAAGAATGATTAAAGAAATAACAAAACCAGAAAACAAAAGAAAGAAATTGATCCTTTTGAATTTAATTAAGAGCAAAGTGAGAATTTAAAATTTAGTACATTAAAATGTCAACACAAAAGACGGAAAACAAATAGCAAATATGTTATATCATGCTGGAGTGGAAACATTGTTAACAGTTGGATATGCAGAAATAGGTAAAAGGTATTAAGGAGACCAGCACCAAAAGTAGATTTTAATGTAAATGATGTTGTAATGTTATCCATTGATATATTACTTGCAATGACAACAAAAGATATGTTGATTAAACAAGGTATTATACCTGCTGATATCATGAAGTAATAAACTGATTGCTTACTTATTTTTATTTTATTTTGTTTTTAGGAATCGCTTGTCGCTCTAATAAAATGGCAAGTGCTTTAGCAATGATGCTTGGTGGGGCAATAACAAATGCTTTTGCATTTTCGGGAGTAATTATTTATTTTCACATATGGGTAGTAATGCAAATGAAGAGAAAATAAGACATGATAAAGCTATAGAAAATTAGAAAAGCACAAGCAGATTGGAATAAAAGAAGAATACAAAGATTAGATTTTATCAATGAACAATTACAAAAGGAACATCATGCGGTTCAGACTTTTGAAGATGTTGACCAAGCAATGAAACAATACTATTACATTACAAGTAAACAATTAACTCCATTATCACCCAAACCTAAACTAAGTGATTTTATATACCATCAGAAGATCAAAAATAGAGAAATTGCATTTGTTGTTGGTGGAATGGTTTTAACAGGTTTTGTTGTTTGGAAGTTAAAATAAGCGAGCGAAGCGATGATTACCTTGAAGAAAATGATACATTTAAATCTAAAAATATTATTCCTTTGATTAAAGTTTTTAAAGAGGGTTATAAAGAAATAACAAAATAAATTAAATTTCAGGACATGGTTTTTCAAAACATATTCATAAATTTTGTCAGGTCTAATGAAAGCATCCCAACCAGGAGGAAACTTAGATAACTTTTACCTTTAAACTTTTCCATTACTTCCATTTGTTTTGATGTCAAAGGACATTCTCCATCATCTCTTAAACAACATATCTGATAATTTGATAATTTTATTTTTCCTAATATAACTCTAGCATAAGGATCATCTTTCTCGGTATAAGCTTCAATCATTTTTAAAATAAAATTTAAATTATATATTTTAATATCCATAAGGAAAACTTCTAATTAGATTTTCATTTTCATAACATACCATTCTTTTATCAAACATATAATCATAAGCTTTAACTTGTTTAACTGTTTTAAGTTGATGATCTTTTCCTATTTTTATGTTGTCATATTTTACAGTTTCATATTTTTCATTTCATCAGTAACTATTTTTATTTTTTATCTAATGTAATCTTTTCTTCAACTTCAGCATTTAATCTAAAACCTTTACAACAGCTAACTAGTTTTTCTGTATCTAGTTTCATTGAATAATCTTTTGGACCAGCAGATATAAATTGTTTTATGTGATTAGCATTGTGTTTTGAAACAATTTCGTCTGTTAAATCACCTAATTTACTTCCCATCATATTTTCTACTTTTTACATGCTTCAGAACCATCATCATTGTAAATACAAGAATCTGTATCCATGTATAAAACTCTTTCTTGTAGAATATCTAATAATTCGTATAATTTTAATCTAGCATGTGCTGTTGTAAATAAAGCTATATAAACATTTACACTTGGATTAGGTTTAGAATATTCTTCTTTTCTTTATATTCAGTTAATACAATATTTTCATCTAATATCATGGTACTTATATCTTTATATTTTTCATTAAATACTATTTTAGTTATATGTTCTAAAGTAAAACAATATTCTTTTGTGTAAAATTATCTCTCATACCAAAATGTCCCCATAAATTATTTAAACATATTTTAGCTATAAATCTTAATCCCGAATTGTGTTTAACTTTGTCAATATCTAGATTATAAGCAGCATTATCTATGATATATTGTATTTTGGTTTTACATTCTTTATCGTTCTCACAATCAGGTTTACAATATTTAGGATCACATTTACATCCTGAAGCTTCTTGTTTATATTTCATAAACGTATCTACATAAAGTTTAAATATATCTGTAGATGTTTTTCAAAATGTTCTAGTTCATATATTTTTGTAATTTATAACCTTTTTCTATTGCTTTATCTATTTCTATTGTAGACCAAGTTCCTACTATAACTCTTTCCTCATTAGAATGTATACATTTTCATTTTAATATTTTACATTCTTTACATCTTTTTATTTCATGTATTTTATCATGTTTATTTAAAGTAGGATCATCTATGTGTTTACATTTAAAAGATATTTTATTCATACATGTTCTACATAATCCAAAAAGTAATTTATGTGTATTATCACTAGTTAATTGTTTATAAGGTAAAACAGGGTGATACAATCCTTTAGGTGGTAATATTTTACATTTCATTATTCCGAAATAATTATTTTTATATAATCATCTACAGAAATATCTGTATATGTAATAGGGTGTCCTATAGGATATTTACAATATTTATTTACTGATGGATACAGAGAACAAAAATCTACATATCTACCTTTTAAATCAGAAAGATTATTGTATAATTGAATAGTTTCTGTTCTTCCTCCATAAAATGCATCTCTTTATCAATAGGTTTTAAATGTGGATCAACTTCAGGATATTTTTGTTGATCAAACTCACATTCCCATATTGTATGAATTTTACATTTGGTTTTAGATAATCTTCAATAGTTTTAAGTCTTTCTTTAGTTTGGTCATATAACTCTTTCATAGTTTTTTATTTCTATCTTTTTACATATTTCTTCAGGACTATAACATTTTGTACATCCATGCCAATAACATCCATAAAATTCATAAACATTACGCATTTTATTTTCTCTATCATAATAATAACCATCGACTTTATAACATTTATTATTAATGAATAATTTCTTTTCACCTGCTCTTTAGCATGTTGAATCATTATACCATATTCTAAAGAAATATACTCTAACCATTGTATTGATTTTTGTGAATGTACTTCTTTAATTGTCATCTTTTGTGAATTCCAATTGTTTCATTTGTTAACATTAATGTTTTAAATATTTTTGTACAACATTGAGCAATTGTAATATATTGAAATGGATCAATACAATTATTGGTTATATTTAAAAATAATTTTTATACAATGTACAACCTTTGACAAAATTAAAACATCCAAAAACAATAATAAAATATTTCTTTATAGAATTTAAATTTTTATCTTTTTTGTTTCATACCATTTGTCAAATTCTTTTTATTTTGGTAGTCATAGTATCAAAACCATAATATTTTTATCAGGATATTTACCTTTGTATTTTTGGTTTTCTGTTGTATTAAAATAATGTGGAAAGTATCCTTTGTTACCTTCAAATCCAAATGTTTTGGGAAAGCAGCTAATCCACACAATGTAAAATTTATTGAATCTATAAATCTTAAATTTATTCCTTTAATAAACATAGCTGTTAATTTTAGTCCAGAAGAAATTATGTTATGTTCAATTTTATTTTTACAATGTATCCTAAAATCGGTTGCATATCATAACCTTTTCCATAATGTGAAATAAAAGTGTAGTCTTTAAATTTGTCTCTTATGAAATATTTACAAAAGTTGTCTATTACAGAATTTCCTATAGGGTTTCATATTTAATTTTTCTACATCACTAAAACAATCATCTATGTCTAATTTTAACAAGTTTAAATTATCAATATTGAAATCACATTTAAATACTTTTACATAGTTATTTTAAAACAATAAATATTTTCTAAATCGTAAGCTATACAAAATTCATTATATGTATTCCTGTTTCTTGATTTGCTTCAAAATCAAAATATATATATTTATTATTTTTACTTGTTTTGGTACTGATGGTTTCATATAACATAAGTGTTCTTCATTACTTTCCGTGTATTTTTCGTAACATATTAAACATATTTTTCACCACATTTATGGTTTTACCTGTATATGTTTTATTACATTTTTCACAAACAAGTTGTTTTCTAATAGTTGTTACTGTATTATCTTTACATGTATGTTGTTCAGTATAACCAATTAAACATAATTTACAAAATCTACGTTTTGCTAAAAATCCTGTTATGTTTGTTATTGTATCAAAATGTTCATCATGATAATATAAATATATTTGTTCGTTGTATTCTTCATTACCATTATATAAAATATGTTCTGTACTATTTGATGTAAAATAATTATTCTCATATTAAGATAATTTTCAAAAATTTTAAATCTTCCAAATCATTTCCTTCTTCTTTTATTTCTACTCCTGATTGTTTATGCAAATCTTCAGCTAATCTTTTTGTAATGGTCTACTTTCATTGATATGTTTTAATTGAGAATCTGTAAAATCTTTTAATAACTTATTTGAAGCTAAAGAAGTTACAATTGCCCTTGATAAACATATTGTATCATCATTTTTATTTTGATAATACTTTTTTATTTATGACATCTAATATTTTTAAAGCTTTACCTTTTCCTCTTTTATTGGGTATAATAGTAACTTCAAAAATAACTTCTTCTAAATTTAATTCTTCAGCACTATTTAATAATCTTTCCATTTGATCCATGAATAACTTTTTAACTGTATTATATGTTCTTATAGGCCAGCTTTTATGTTTAGCAATTATGATTTCATGAATAGGTACTATTTTAATTCTTCCATTAGGGTAATCTTTTATAGAATAATCTATCATGTGATCAAAAGCATTTGTAAATGTTTCTTGTTTTTCATCCTTTAGACTAATTTTATAATTAAATACATAAATACTTGCTTTATGTTTATATTCTTTGTCAAAACAAGTTTATATGAATCTCCTTGCTTGGATAAAATTTTATCCTTTTTGCCTCCATTTTTAAGAAAACATTTTAGTTATATTTAAAATGTCTAAAATAA